>CAUYRH010017043.1:0-74643 GCA_963574655.1 Perodicticus potto
AATCAACATAAGGCAGTAAAAAGAGAGAAAACACATATAAAAAGCAGAATCAAGAAAAAGCACAAAAATAAGATGGAAGAAATAAAACAAATTACCTTATTAATCACAAGAAATATATGTGAATTATGCTAGTTAAAAAACAAATGGACAGATTACATTACAAAATATCTGGTAGCATGCTGTTTATACCAACAGATGCAGACATTCAAGCCAAAAGACACAACCATATGAATAGATGAGATTCTCAGCCCTACTAGTACTTAAGGAAATAAAAGTTGAAACAGTAATGGTATCTCACTTAGCAGCTATCAGTTTTGCAAAAACCTTAAAATTCTGACTATTACCAACTATTGTAGAATAATGGCAACTTCCTCACATAATTGGTAGCAGAAGAAGATATGGGTATCTTCCCATAAATTGGGAAGGTATACTTGGGAAAGATATTTGGCAAAATCTAGTAAAGTTAACAATATGAATGCCTTCAACCTAGCAACACTACCCCTGGGTATATGACCTAGCAAAACTGTTACACAAGCGTACATGGATTGATATCCATAAATATTATAGCCCAAATTTGTAATGATTACAAACAAAACTACAAGCAGCAAACATATGGTACCAAGAGCTGCAGTGAGTAATTAAGGTTCAACAAGATAGTATGCAACTGGTAACATGAATAAATTGAATTACAACTACATGTATAACAGCAAATTTCAGAAATAATGTTATAAGGTTTGAGGAGGATATGTACAGTATAATATCAGGTTTGAGGAGGATATGTACAGTATGATATCATTTATATTAAGATTAAAACTTCCAAAACACCACCACATATTTTTACTATGTATAGATTCATGGGTGTAAAAGTGATAAATGCAAAGTTTGGAAAGGAAGAGAGGAAATAGGATCCCTGCATAGCAAACTAAAACTGAACATTTTTTTTTTAGTATATGAAGGAAAAATACAAAGTATTAAAATTAAACAAAGTAGGTAGTATGTTTGTGGATTTTATTGTACTTTTTATTATGGTTGAAACAGTTCAGTGTTAAAAATATATACAAAAACAGAGACTTCTTGTGAATGAACTAGTTCCTAATAACTCCTCCTAAAAAGAGAAGGGAAGAGAAGGGGGGAAAAGAGGAGGAGAAAAGAGACAAATAAGTTTAAATGACATGTCCAAGATCATATGGCTAATAGTTACTAGGTTGATATGGCGACCCAGGCAGTTTTACTCCAAAACCTACCCCCTTTTCTACTATGCCAAGCTGTTGAGGCCAGTCTGAATGAGCAGGTTTTGTTTGAATAGTTTTTCAGTTTGGAAGCATTGACCCTAGTCTTGACCCCAGTCCTGCCCCTCATCTCTCTGTGAGCACAACTGAACTCATCCCTAACCTCTTGTCTTTCCTCCCAGGGTCACTCATTCTTCATTCTTCTTAATCCCAGAAATTAGAAGCAGGTGCCATGGCTTTGGAAAAAAATTCAGAATGAATAATACTATGGATTTTAATGAATGAAGCAGATGGGACCATCCTTGGAGTGCTACCTTCTGAAAATCTGTGTTGTTTTCACTGTAGAAATAACCTAATAACACCTTCAACTTATCACTTGATAAGTTAATTAGCATTTGCCAAGTGCTTTCTGAGAGCCTACAATTGTGCTCACAGTTACAGGATCTGGGAATAGGAAGAAATTAGCCGGTAATGCTGATGATACTGAATAGGAAAACATTGCACATGATAAAAACTTGGAAATGGAAAACAAAGCCCTAAGGCTTTAAATATATACACAAAAGGAGATTGAACTTTAAAAAATGCAAACTGAATATATACAAAAATACACACATCTTAGGAAAAATTATTCCAAAGCACAAATATTCATTGAGAATGAAAAACAGGCTGAAAGGGACTGAGAAGTAATAAATAAGAATGAATGTTAGTGATAAATATGAATAAGATATGAAATCTCAATGTGATATTCCAAGAAAAAGTGCTATTGCTTTTTTTCAATATTACATAAGAAAAGGAACTGTGTCCTAGAAAAAGCAAATGATCATTTATCTTCTAAAAATTGATTAAACTGTGCCTAGAATGCACACTGCAACAATGACAACTTGGGAAGTATTAATAAATTAAAAAGTGAAAATTGTTCTGCTTTGGACAATCCACACAGCTAATGGAAAAGCATCTTGGAGTCGACTAACATTTGCTCAGTACCACTGTGGGCCAAGCTCTGAGCCAGGTCAAAGGTTTAAAGAGCTTCCAACCTAGTTTGGTTTCCCTCTTGACTGGAATCAAAAGAAAGAGAATGCATTAACTTTATTATTTTTACCTCTTGACAGGAGTGAAATGCTTCCCAAAAAACACAAATCACATACATGCTTTCCTAATTTACTTTTAACCTCGGGAGTTTACAAGTTGGCTAGCTCTAGCGCACAAGCTGCATCAGTAATAGCAGCCTTCATCTCTACTGCCTTTGTCGAGAGGGCTCAGAAATATAAAGTGAGTGATTAGAAAGAGAGCCCCTTTGCTGTTAGAATCAACAGTATGGTATGTTTGGAAGGCTGCCTAACAGCTCTTCCCCCAGTCTCTCTGCTGTTGTTAGAATTTGCTCTTTCAAATCAAACTGCTCCTCCACAAGGCCCTGCTTCTTCTCCCCAAATGCAACAGGGAAAGGTAAAAAGTTTCAATATGCCTCTAACTAACAGCACAGTGCCATTTATAGTGGAAAATTCCCTTTCAGCCTCTACCAACGTGTATTGTGGGATATTAGCCATTACTACTCTTAATCGAAGACAATGAAGGGAACCCCGCCAGAGCCTAACCAAGTCTCCATATGAACAAGGGGATAATGGTACATTGGAGAATAAAAAAACAAAACAAAAACTGAGCACAGATACAAGATGGAGAAGCAGTGGCTGTGTTCAGGAGTGACTGGAAAAGACAGTCTAGAGATCAGCGTGGATCTCAATTCAACCAAGAAATAGCCATGTGGCCCTAGGGTTCAAACAGCCTGAGAGGACTGGTTCAGTTCTGCGTTTAACAATAGACGTGAGTTTAGATAGTTAATACTTATCACACACTAGTTAATACTTATTACACACTGTGCTAAGGGCCTTGGAGACATTTACTCAATGGTTTGACCATGACCCCATTATTGTCATCTGCATGTGAGACATGAGCCAGGGCAGCAGAGAGAGATTAACAAATCAGGAGATGGATGGAGGTCACGGGCTGAGGACCCTTGCAGGAGGAAGATTTGAACCCAGGCAGTCTAACTGAGGGAGCCATGCCTGAACAGTTATATCACGTGGCCTGGGGCATCTGGGACCTACACTTCGGGACCAGAAAGCAAAGCCACTAAGATAAAAGACAGATGTTTTTAAAATAAGAGTTACAAGGTTAGCTTTAAGAAAATCATCCTATTTAAGCTGAAAAAAAAAGAAAAACAAAGGAATACTCTATGGAGAAGAAAAAGAAGGAAGGAAGAATGGAGTGGGTTTTTTTGTTTGTTTGTTTTTTAAAACAGAGTCTCACTATATTGCTCTGGGAAGAGTACCATGGTATCCTAGCTCACAGCAACCTCAAACTCTTGGGCTCAAGAGATCCTCTTGCCTTAATCTCCCAAGTAGCTGGGACTACAGGCCCCTGCCATCACACTGGACGAGGACTAATTTTATTCTATCTTTTTTAGAGATGATGTCTCACTCATGCCCAGCTGGTCTAGAACTTCTCAGCTCAAGCCATCCACCCACCTTGGCCTCCCAGAGTGCTAGGATTACAGGCATGAGCCACTGCACCCAGCATGAGGCACTTTATTTATTCATCTGAAGCTCTTGCATTCTGGAAATTTGCTTGAAGTGGGCACATGTGTTTTGACATAATAGCTTGGGCAGTTTAAATGAGTTGTTCCAATTGAAGTATTAACAATTCGAGATAGGGTTTGCATTTATTTACATGTGCTTAGTGATTGTGAAGAAAATAATCCATTTTTCCTATACTGCTTTATATTTTTAGGTAAAAGCATATTTGGTGAGGGAAATGTTTATTGCAACAATGATTGTGTGATCCCAAGAAGAAAAAGGTAGGAACCCTTGATTTCACACAATTGTTTTTCCTTTTCTGAATGTCTATGCATTCCCCCAGCCTGTATCAGGACTCTATAAACATCTAAGAAGAGCTCACCATATATCAGATACCATGGGAGGTGCTCAGGGCACATGATCTCTCCTCAAATCAGGCCACAATCTCACAGTACAGAAAGGAAAAAATGTAGAAATAAGCAAAATGCAAGGTAGAAATAATAAATTCAAGAAGGGAGAAAATTAGCTGCAAAAATTTAAAGGATAGAAAGATTATATCTGATGGAAGGGTCCTAACGAGGTTTCTACTTGTAAACTGAGACTGGCTGGGTTTCTAGGTAGACTTTTGATAGTGAAAAGACATTCGAGGAAAGGGAATCAGCATGAACAAAGGCACAGTAGTGGGGAAAGACAGTGAAGATTTGAGAAACATCAAGGGGAATAATTTGGCTAGAAATAAGATGTATATATGCTAGAAGTGGCTGATACAGTTGAAAAAGGTGAAACCATATGATAGAGGGTCTTAAAGTTTTCACTTCTAACACAGAAGCTATTATTAGCCCGTGCAAAGGAGTGGCAAGGTCACAGATAAAATACTGTAGAAAAAGCACTGTACTAGTAGCAGGACAGAGGGTGGAGTGAGTGCGACAGAGATCTGTAGTAGGGCTTCACTCCCACGCCATCCCCTCAGCCCTAGCCAACTGTCATTTCACAGGCCTGCCTTTGCCCAAGAAACGGATAAGGCAAAAGAACATGAATGAACCCACGTGCCCACCCTCGCAGGGAAAATTCAAGTCCACATGAAGCAGCGTGTGAAGACAGCTGCCTCGCGGTCAGCCTGCAGAGCCGTTTCTGCCATCTGTCCTTAGCATCCAAAGCTTCCTCTTCACCCTGTGGTTGTACTCCTGAGCTCAGAGCACCTCTTCAGATTCTGCTTCTGACCCTCTGCTCAGTTTTGTTCTCTAATTTCTCCCCTTTTGCCCGTCAAATGGGTTTTTATTTCTGTCCAGCCCCTGCAAACTAATACTGTGGTTGACCAGACCCCTACACTCATTTCAATGTAGCCCCAGGATGGTGCCTTTGGATCCACATTCTGAAACCCAGGGCCATTCCAGCCCCACCTTTGTCCAAGCCAGATTCAAAACCCCTTGCACCTGGAGCCCCCAAACCCCACTTATCAGCAAAGATTAATAGACACTGTTACTTCAGAGAAGCAATTTACAAGTGTCTATACCTCCCAGGCTTTATGGAAAGAACTGAAATTATCTCAGCGATAGTAGCCGGAATCATAAGCTCATGAAACTTCAGAACAGAAAGGTTCTTTGGAGGTCATCTAGTCCCATCTTCTTTGTTTCATCCAGGGAAAAAAAAAATAAGAAAAAAAAATGTTAAGTGGCTTACTTCAAGTCACACAAACTGGAAACCAGACTGACATCTCCTGACTGTCCACCTAATAGACGTTTGTCAGCAGTTAGAATGTATAAAGTGTTATCAATCTAAATTACAGATGCAATCAAGACCACAGTGACTACATGATTTTTATAATAAAGTGCTTTAGGATGTGAATATCACCCTGCATCGCTCAGTAATTATTTTATTCAGTCACATGGGCTTGCCAAATGGATTGGATTCTTGGAAGTCAGGGATTGGACTGTCTTCTTGCCCCTCCAGCCGCTCAGCATGGGGCTAAACACAAGGTAAACTCCCAGCAATTACCTAATGTGTTGGTTGATTACAAAAGAGATGAATTTTTGTACCTTTTGCGTTTAAATATATGATGTAGCATAGTATCAGTTCATTAGGAAGGCAAAACATCACAAGCAAGGTTTCTTTTTTAACTGTTTGTTTAATTTTGGTCATTTTGATATATATTAATATTATACTCTTAATGAAGTAAACGAGAACTAATATCCTCCTTTACCGCCAGCAATTACGGAAACCTGGGGTGCTTCCTACATCTGTAGATGAGAAAACCAGAAATAAATCATTGAATCGTTGAATCATTTCTCAGCAACAATAACTAATCCTTTGCTGAACTGAGCCAGGCGTCGCCCCAGCCTCTTTCCACCTGTCCCGTTTTCTACCCATTAACAAAACTGCAAGTGGTGCCTTGAACCAAGTGAGAGCCATTTCCTCTTTCATACTGACAGAATTAGTGGTCCCAGTCAACTTTCCCCAAAGTTGGGGAGAACTAATGGCAGAATTGTTGAATTTCATAAAATCTATCACAAAAATTAAGACATTGGTGAATAGTGGTCTGAACTTTTTCTTCTACTTCTAAACCAATAATGTAGGCTTAAAAATCTAATAGGAAAAAAAATTGTAATTTTTAAAGGAATTTGGAGCGAATGGATTATTCATAATATTAGCCTAATCATATTTACCATTACAATTGCATTCCATTTGTCTACAAATCACTCTGGACACCTTCACAGTTAAATATGAAAAACAAATAAATGAACAAAAACATCCCAGCACCTCCGGCATTTGAAAGCAGAATTTGCTGGGGTATAAAACCAGTGAGTTATTTGTCATGCAGCTTAATTCTGTCATAAAATGCTAATCAGCCTTTCTGTCACTTTGCTCTTGCCCCATATCTTTTTATGAGAACATTAACATGGTTATTACAGAGCAGAGACTCTTATGGCTACAAATATACTTATCATTTATGTATATTTTTGTTAAAAAAAAAAAAAACTGTTGTCGCCAAGAACCCAAGACTCCTAGTTAACCACAATCTGAGTTTCTGGCACGGAGGGCTGAGTCTGCTATGCCATCTGGATGGTGGCATCAGGTGGCCAGGACCAGGGGCAGCTTCTCTTGCTCAGATCTTTGTGCTGAAGTTGAGCTATGAGCCTCTCCTCCCATCTTAGCATAGAGCAACTGAGGCTTCCTTTATAGATCTGGTAGCGCACAGGCTGAATTTTAGGTGGCTCTAATAATAATAGTTCCTGCAACAGAATTACAGACTCTGTAACACAGTTTCCCAGGGGCATTTCCAAAAATTGGAACAGTACAGGTTCCAAACATCCTCCTGTCACACATGTGCAATCATTCCAAGACAACTCACTGAAGTGCAGCTGTAGGACTGGACAATGTTTTCAAGAATAGTAAGATGCTAGTCTAAGGAATCTTACATCTCAGCAACCTGTCCTGCAGCCCAAGACATGTCCTGCAAAGAAGCATTTTATACCATGATATAGAGGCTTTAACTCAGATAGTTCTGAATCTGAATCTTGGCTCCAACACTTACTGTGTCTGTGGCTCTTGTCAAATCATTTGTCTTTTCTGAGCCTCTGGATTTGTTGTTTGTGAAGTTGTTGCAAAGATAAGAAATAATGTACCAAAGCCACTTGCTACAAAGTAATGATAATCATTATCTATATCAACGGTTCTCAACCTGTGAGTCGTGACCCACAGGAACTGTATTAAAAGGCCGCAGCATTAGGAAGGTTGAGAACCACTGATTTATATCCTTATTAACTGGTACTATTGTTAATGACTTTCAACCAAGACCAAGTTTGCTGTTCAAATGCATTAACTATATTCCAGTACAATTCCTTCTGTTCTTCATCTAAAATTCTGAGTTCTCCTTATTTATCTACACTTTTAACTCCACTATTTTACATGTTTCTAGCTAGGTGACCTCAAGGTTCTCTTTGAATATACAGTAGACATTATAAGTAAATGTTTTCATTGTCTTGTTTAAAAAAGGAAAGCAAGGAGCATCTCTAATGTTCCCAACGGTTCAATTCCTGCTTTTGATTTTCACTAAGAAATACCAGGGAAATCAGTCTTGTGAGCACTGGTCCCTTCTCCCCAGTTTGTCACCAATCCAGAAATCTGCATGTAGACTCTGCTTTGCATAACACCCAGACATATGAATCAATTATTCCCATGTTTATTTATTAAACAGGGTAGTCTTGAACTTGGATGAAAATAGACAGCATGAAGCATAATTCATCAGTCATTCTCATGTTCAGTGATCTGCAGGCAAAGTCTTCACATGATTAAAAACATTTTTACTTTCCATCTGGATATCTTTGGGACTGTGCAGGCCCATCCTAAAGTACAATAATAACGATGATGACAGTAATGACGATCATGATGACAAGCAATTAACATATCATGGATTATCAGAATTGCCAAGCTGATTGGAGCAAGTGTCCACAGCAGACAGGCCTGCCTCCTTTGTCACAATTCTCCTTTGTTGCCACCTGTCCTGTCATGGAGGCCGTGCAAGAGCATCCTGGGGAGGACAGACCACGAGGAAGCTGGAGACAGACACTCCAGCTCCGCCTCGCAGGTGCCTGTCTCTCCTGCCAGTGGCTATGAGATGTCCAGGCAATCAGAAGTCAATTGTCATCAAGAAGAAAATTCCTGTCAAGAGCCACTTAAAATGTGTCACTCAGGAGGAAAAATCAATACCAACAATCTCAAAGATGTTACTGATTTGGAAGAGTCTCCCTTCCCCTCTTCACTCACTCTAAGTACTGGCACTTATATAGGTAGTAAAAGAAAAAGGAAAATGCAATCCTGCCCCTGGGCAAGCAGCACCCTGACCGGCAAACCTAACTCCTCACTCACTCCCTGACATTCTCTACAATCAAACAACAGGGAAGAAGTTTGAATGAATTATAATTTCCTTTTCATGTAAGTGAATTCACTGTCTTACTCTCCAAAGGCAAACTGAGTTCCCCTTTCTTTTTTCTGCCTTCTTTTCATGAACACTCATTAAGGGCTCACAAAAGGTGATGTCTTGCAGATTGGAGCCGGCATTCTCTCCCCTCTGACCTGTGTTCAGTAGAGAGTGATTAGCATCAGTAATAACAACAGCACACGGATGCAGGCTGCTTAGCACAGGCAACCTGATAGCACCCAAGGAAGCAAGGAGCTGTTATGTGTTACTACATACTCCGGTCTCATAAAGAACTACTTCCTTTGTAGACCAATGTCTATGAAACTTACCTCCTCCAACAATAACTCAACCTTTTCTTGGGTATGGAGAAAAGAGTTCCCCCATCCCCTTTTTCTTGTCTTTTATTTTAACTTTTGATAGCAGATCTACTATTTGTGGACTAAATCTGAGAAAATCCTAAATGCATAATACAATCTAAATACATAATCTGGAATGGATGCCCATTCTTATCAAACTTGGTAGCTCTGAACTTGATGAACATGGACAGGACCTAGCAGGGTTCAATACAGAAAAATAATAATACATTTCCTGGTTTGAAAAAAAAAAGCTTAGAATTTGACTCAATTTATGTTGAACTCACTGTCAATCAGAACCAAAATGAAAAAAAAAAGTGTTTTAATCCAAATGTTCAAGGAAAAAACTTCATGCTGAAATTTTCAGGACGAATATCAGCAAAGTCTTTAATGAAATCTGAAGTCATTGAGTCCTGTGGCTGATGACGTGATGTTACCCTCGGATGGAGGAAAGGACAAGTACAAGGCAACAAGCCATTGGTAGCCACAGAAGATAAAGAGAACAGGACACCAAGAATCAAAGGATAGTGCATCTAAACCATTATCTCTGTTAAAGACCGCAGAAATTATCAAATCCAAACTCACTGTTTAACAAAAGAGGAAACTGGGGTTCCAATTGTCTGAAATTTTGGTCTGAGGAAACCCAAATTAATAGCAAAATTGTGACCCCCAATCCAGGATCTTCTTATATTAATGTCACCCTCACCATCTTGCATTGGAGAAGAGGAACAGGTAGAAGAAAATAGTAGACAATGGCTCCTGACATCCCCAGGGACTGAGACCCGCGATACAAACCCTGTGCCACGTGGGCAGCCAAGGTCTTCATTCACAGGGGAAAATAGTGTCAACCATCTGAAAGAAAGAAAGACTCTGCCAATGGCTGCAAGTCACAAGAAGCCATGGCAATGGACACCACTACAAACTCTAGAAACTGAGGCTGCTGACCCTCTGCAGGACCTGCTTTTGTATTAGTTAGAGAAATATTTACCAGTACTATTTTCTTTATTGCATATCTTTATTCAGTTAGTTGACTGTTTATTTTAATGTGCTTATTTACAGTATAGTTATTGAATTTATTAGTGCCGTCAATTTTCTGTTTATGACTTTGTTAATTTCTGAATTTATTTCTGTCAAGTCCCTCCTTCTATTTTGCTTGGGAGTTTTAGTATTGTTGTTCTCCTTCTACTTTCATAGATGGCAAATGCATGTCTTTTTGCTCTTTCTTATTACTGTGAATATTTAAGACCGCTGTATTTAGTAAGCTTAGCTTTAACTATAGCCCTCATACTTTGATACATAATATCGTCATTATTTTAATTTTGTGGATATTCTACAATTCCAGTTTTGAGTTATTTTTAAGAATGGCTTAAGAAGTTCAGTTTGTAGGTAGAAGAATTCTTGGTTTTTCTAATATTTAATGTTAATTGTGTTGGGTTATAAGAACACCATGTATAGTTAGGAAAAACTGTGGAATCTTTCTTTAGGATCTAACATAATTCTGCTTTTGTAAATGTTTCATAGCACTTGTTTACAAGGTTTTTTCTGTTTTCAGGGTATAGCTCACTGTAGATTGATGCAGCTATATCTGTTAGATATGCCTTGTTAATTATGTTTTCTAGATCTTCTATATCTTTACTTACTCATTTATCTACTTCATTTGTCGATACACTGTGAGAAAAGTTATTAAAGTCCACTTACACTAATGTGTTTGGGTCTATTTCTCATTGATAGCATCAAAATAAATAGAGCAAAAACTATTTTATTTGATTGAATGAGTATTAAATCTTCATTAAGAACAGTACCTTCATGATTTTAATATATCCTACAGTACCAATCACAAGAGTTCAAGGTTGTTTGCATATCAATAAGAAAAGAAGGACAATCTGGGGAAAATTAAGTAACATTAGAGAATTGAGCCTGAATTGTGCTGCCTCTTTTATAAAGCTTTCTCCCAACTAGGCCGCCAAAGTCACCTTCCCTTCTGCCAAAACAACAAAGCATTTGGATGGTGCCTCTCTCAAGGCTCTTAAAAATACCCTGCCTCAAGATAGTTTAAGAGCAAGTTTAAGAACTTGCTGTAAAGCTGGACACTTCTTTATCTTTATAGTCCTCATAGCATTTAGCACATTTAATTGCTTTGAATCTAACAGATGCTTAACAAATAGCTGATGAACTGAATTGATTCATCAAAATAATAGCTTTCTAAAATATGTTCCCTGTATTAGTCAGGGTTCTCTAGAGGAATAGAACCAATAGTATAGACCTAGATAATACTTATATGTTATATCTATAACTAGAGAGAGGTCAGAGAGAGACCTGCAGTTTGACGAGACCCAGGAGAGCTGATGGTGTTACTTCCAATGTGAGTCTAAAGGCTTAAGAACCAGGACAACTGATGGTGTAGGTTCTGGTGCAATTCCAAAGGCAGGATAAGAACCGTGTTCCAGTTCAAAGATAGGCAGAAAGAGAAAATTCTTTCTTTCTTAGCCTTTCGCTATATTCAGGTCTTCAACAGATTGGATGAGACCCACCTATATTGGGGTGAGGGGACAGGGGTATGGGAATCTACTTTAATCAGTCAACCGATTCAAATGTTAACCTCATCCAGAATAATTGTTAAGCAAATATCTGAGCACTCAATGGACTAGTCAGGTTGACACAGAAAATTAACCACACATTTTCTGGTGATACAGATGAAGACCTAGGTTGCTATTTTGTCTGCAATAATAGATACTGTATTTACTTCCTTACAGGCCCTCTTTCCTGAATGTTTTATTCTCAAACACAGGACAGAAGGGAAATTCAATCAGTTAAAAAACACCAACCTCGAGATAATATCAAAGAAAGAGAATAGCTTTTATTTCTAGGAGGAGCTGCATAGAAAGTAGTGAAGGGAAATGAACTTGGAGATGTAAAAGATGAACAGCTGGAGAGAATATGAGTAGCCATTCTTGGCTTCGGTGTCCACTAGGAAGAGGAGGTAGTGGTGAACACTGAGCATATTCAGTGTCTATACTTACATTTATTTTTAATCTGTAGTTTATCTGGAGTAAATTGCAAGCAATAAACTACTGGTATTTATTTATTTATTTATTTTTGGGGGGAAATCTTCAATTTTTTTTTTTATTGAATCATAGCTGTGTACAATAATTCAATCATGGGGTACAGCATGCAGGCTTCAACACCTTGCACATAATCACGACTTTGTTATTTGTTAAATACATAAAATTGTCACCACCGTTGCCACCGCTGCCACCAGGGCCACTACGCCTCCCGTTGCCGCACAAAAGAATCAGGCTGGACATGGATTGAAGTACTAGCTTGCAAGAGGTGGGCTAACCAGAGGTGCAGGAGAGCCCTGAGCCCCCCTCCACAACAGCTATTTATTAAGGTCATACATAACAGGTGTGGAGAGTTGAGGTAATTACATACACAACAGGTGTGGAGAATTAAAGTAATGACATAGGCAGGCTGCATGTGTAAGGATTGCCACGTGCTCTCTCCTCACATGTTCTTTTCCCACAGCTCCCATGAAGAAGCACTAAACATCAATGCTTAAAACCTGCTTACTAACTAGCGCCCCCATCTTATCTCATTTCGGAACATTGAGTTACTTGAGGGCTTGCCCCTAAGTCACAAAACATCTCTAGGTTTGCCAGGAGCCTGTTCTATTCTCAGCATTTCCTTTTAATGTGATAAGAATCAGTAACTGTCCTTGCAAGCTTGGTGTTCATCCTCTACATAAAATAAAATTTTATTTTGCTCTAAAGTACGTTGCTCTCATTTCGTCCTTCTGTCTTTTTTATAGTGTCCTGAGTCCGTATTGTTAACGAGAGATGCCCAATCTACTTTCACTATTCTGGCGAACCCATAAGCTAGCTCCAATGAGCACTTTTTACACTTGGGAGAAAAAGAGTAAGAAAGTTCCTATGGTCTTAGTCTTCTCTGGGCAACAGAGGGTAAAGCTAAAATAATAACCTACAGAATCCTAAGGTAAATAAATAGGTCAAGGAGGATAGAGAATTAGAGCAAAGAAGGCAATAAGAATTGAATGCAAACACCATTTCTTAATCCCTCACCCAATTCTGTAGTATGTGAGTACTTTTCTTTCCCATAGTTTAATCCTTCACCTGTGTTAGGTCACTCTACTTTAAAACTCTTCCCTATGAACTATAAGCTCTGCCCTCAGCCTGAAATTGACTAATGTGCTTTTCTTTTGTAAATTCAATGCAAAAGAGTGGTGACGTAACATTCACATAGAAGAATGACCAGTTTTCTCTGTTTCTTCTCAAAATTACATAAGAAAGATGATATAAAGCAGAAAATACATGATAAATAAATAATTTATTCATTTTTAATCAAAAAATATGATTGGGCACCAATTGCGTGCCAGGTACTGGTTAGATGCTAGGAAGATAGGGATGAACAAGACACACACTGTCCTGTCCTCCTACAGCTTATGTTCTAGCAGGGGAGATAGATATTAAACAAATGATCTTCTAAATCTGTGGTAATTTCCATGAAGGAAAAGTACGGTGTGAAAGAAATACCAGAATAAAAGTGTAAAATATGGCAGATAAAGCAGATCTATTTCACAGGAAGAAATCAAAGCATTTGAAGCCAAAAAAATTAGTTTCTCAGTTTAACATCACACCTGCAAAAATAATTCAGAAGCACTATTAAGCTGCTTTTGAACATACTCATTTTAAATTATAAACACTGAAGAAAAGGTTCTGAATGAAAACTATATTAATATCATAACTACCTATACTAGGAAAGGGGAAAATCTGACTATAACTATTATCATTGCATATTGTGACTTCCTCCAGCACAACTCGGTGGATCTCGTCTTTCATTCTGCCATATTGGGCCACTTACTATTAGTGATATCAAGCCCCATTTACAAAATATCGCAGATTCATGCCACACTGATGTATGGATGAAGAACAGATTCCACACTTCTCTGACCTCAACTGCCCTTTGCCTGACATTTCCTTGATTTACAACTACAAGTTCTACAAACAGACGGTATTTCCAAATATTTTTAAAAACCAACAGTTCTCCAAATTTTAGGATAGGACTGAAAAGACATCAGAAGAAGATCTAAGAAAAGTATAACAATGAATCTACCATGAGACAGAACAGAGAAATCAACATGATTTTCAAAAGTTCAGATGGTCAATAATTCTAGAAAGAACTAGAGTTCTCACCATTGGACAAGAAGCCATCAGCCATGACACCCAGGTAGCAAACAGAAAACGTATGGAGGAGTCACCGGTTACAGCCCTGGCCATACCTCCCAGTCTCTCCTGTGCCACACACATCCAGCACTGATTCCACCAAGACCTCAGGTTTGTACTAAGAAAATGAACACTGTCTCTCCCCTCACAGAGCTTATAATTTTGTCTGCACAATCTCAGAATGACTGATTAGACATTATGGCAGAAGGAAAGACGCACTAACCTGAGGCACAGAATGTCTACAGACACCCTGCAGAGGGACCACTTAGTCCGCATTCTGAATTCTGAAGGAATGAAGGATTTAAGGATAGAGGATGGGAACCCTGAAGAGTAGGAAGAAATTAAAAGGCATTCTACGTTGAGGGGTGAATATGATCCGGGGCATAAAATGTGAAAGAGCAAGGTATATAGCAACTGTCTCTGTGACTAGAACACAGGACAAGGAGGGATTTGATGGGAAACAAAATTAGAAAGGACATTTGGGATAGAGGCCAGTCCCTGAAGAGTCTGTCCTGCAGGAAATGGGGAGATAATAAAGGGCTTTGGGATAGAGAAAAATATGAAGTTGGCTACTCAGAGTCTCAACATTTTTTTGTTTTATGAGGAAGGGAATTCTAGGTAGCTAGAATTGTTTGGAATGGATGGGAAAGGCAAGGAAAACAAGAGGAAAAGAAATCAAGAACACCAATTAGAATGTGTACTAGTTTTCTATAGCTGTGAAACAAATTACCACAAACCTACAGCTTATAATGATACACATTTATTACCTCAGTTTCTGTGGGTGGGGAATCTAGGCTCAGTTGGGTCCTCCACACAGGGTCACAGTAGCCTGTAATTAAGGTGTCAGCTCAAGATATGGTACTATCTGAGGCTCAGTTGGTGAATAACTTACTTTCAAGCTCACTCAGGTTGTCGTAGAAATGAGTTCCTTGTGGCTGTGGAATTGAGGGCTTCCATGTTCTGCAATCTATTCTTAGCTCCAGAGGCTGCCCAGAGTTCTCTGATGCATGAGCTTTCCCAACATGACTACTTCCTCCTCAAAGCCAATAGAGAAAAGAGTGCCTTCCATGTGACGTCATCACATACCCCCTGTCCACTTTGCTTCATGCTATTGGTCAGAAGGACTAAATCCTACACACAAACAAGGTAAGGGGATTACATAAGTATAATACCAAGAAGCAGTGATCACAGGGACCACCCTGAGAGTGTGTCCACCATATAATGCTACTAGGAAATTGTGGCCAAGAGATGATAAAACTTGAAACTGGACAGAGAACATATATGACTACAGAGACTCCTGGCAGAGTCAGGCACACTGGTCTATGACATACAGAAGTTGCCAAATGTGGACATGAGTAGATGTGGGTCAGTGGTTCACTGAGCTTATGAATCCCTAGAAGCTTATTAAAAATAAAAATTCCCTATAACTATCTTAAACTGGGGTTCTATAAAAGACCAAGGAATCTGTATTTAAATAAGTATTTCTATTGACTACATTAAGAAATGCCAGTACACTAGGAAGATAGGAAAAAAGAGAAGTTCATTTATAAATTAAGTCAGCAAATATTTACTGAGTGTGTGATAAGATACTATAGATTCAAAAATACAAAGACAAGTCTGCCTTGAATGAACACAAGTCCCTAGAAGAGACAGACACACGGGCACAAGGCAATATAGCAGCCCACGGAGAGTGAATGAACTCAGTTTTAGAAGTGGTAGGACCGGGAAGTCTACCCATAGGAGATATTTCCAAAAAGAAAGAATAGCTAGCATTTATTGGTTTAGCATTTCTTGATCCTTCTAATAACCCCATTAAGTAGGTGCTATTATTTTCCCATTTTATAGATAAATAGATGGAGACATAGAAAAGTAATTGGTCAAAGTCACTCCACTCGTAAATGTGAGAACCTGATGAATCTGAGCTCTTAACCATTACACAATACAATCTTAGAAGAGTCTTGAAGGATCCGTGCAAATTGTTTATTCCTGATCCAAAATGGGTGGGACCGGAAGTCTTTGGGTTTTGGGGTTTTGTTTTTTTTTCAATTTTGGAATAGTTATTGTGGAAAGCAAACAGGCTTATTTCTCTGTGTTTCAATCCAGGGTAAAGCATGAAGGCAGGCATTCCTTGGGGGCTCCTTTTCAAGACCATCTAAAGATGAAAGGGGCACAGAGATGCTCAGACAGAATAAAGTCATCAAGACCATCCCTGGAAGAGAATCAGCAGGCAGACAGGACTAAGCCCACTAATGGCAGAGTAGGGAAGCTGGTTTGTCTGCCCTGTGGACACAAAACTTGTTTTTCTCTCCTCCTTTCTAAGTGGGTTATCAGCCACGGTTGACAACTCACTACCCAATGGTCCCAATTACCCAGCTGTTGCCTTTTGCCCAGTCTTCCTGGAGGCTTGGGATTGTTTTTAATTCTATTTTGGTATCTTTGCATTGTGCATGTATCCTTTGCTTTAGAGATCAATAAAAGGTTTCTGATGAGTCAGAGGGCTGCTACATTGCCTCAATGTGCCACTTGGCATGTGAGTCAATGTACGCCTCTCCAGCATATCCAGACTTTATACATTAAAACCCAAAGACTTCTGGTTAGTGTAAAGTCTCATTATTTCACCAGCATCATCTCCCCTATTAACCACCAACCCAAGTTGGGGTCCCCAGGGAACCCTGACAAGTTATGTGCTGATTAATATTTCAATCAGCAATGGACCCCATATGCAATGATGATGCCATAAGATTAGAATACTATATTTTTGCTATAACTTTTCTACGTTTAGATATGTTCAATACACAAATACTTACCACTGTGTTATAGTATTCAGTGTATTCACACATTCTGTATCAATCTGTAGCCTCTGATCAATAGTCTGCATCATAGAGCCTGGGTGTATAGTAGGCTAGACCATCTAGGTTTGGGTAAGTGCACTCTGTGATCATGCAATGATGAATACACCTAATAATGCATTTCCCAGAACATGCCCCTTATTTATGAGCTGTGCCTGACTGATTGAGCATCTATAACACAAAATTTCAAAATCCAAAATGCTCAATGAGCATTTCCTCCAAGCATCATGTTGGCACTCAAAAAGGTTCGTATTTTAGAGAATTTTGAATTGTGTGTCTTCTGATTAGCAATACTCAATCTGTAAGAACTTCCAAGGTAAATATGATAATAGAGAGGACAGGGAAAGAGATACTGCAAGTGAAACTTAAGAAAACAAAAAGAAAATGACTCACTCCGTAAAAAAATATTTTTGAACAATATGAGTCTACTCAAACTATATTTAAATTATTCCATAGGGGGAAGTGTAGATGTTACATTAAAGTATGTAGATTTTACATTAAAAACAATCTTGTCAGCTATAGTTAGACCACTTAGGGAATGCTAAAGGATCGCTAAAGAGGAAGAAGGGAAAAACCTTTCATATTGATTCTCAAACTGGATCAAATAAACTTTTGTTTTAATTTAAAAAGATTGCCATAGTCCATTATTCTTTAGTCAAATTTCAACTATGAGAAAGTGAGTAGGAAGGCCAAGTAATTACAAGATTGGCCTGTTAAGAGAACAGCTAGACCAGTGGTTCTCAACCTGTGGGTCACAAGCCACAGGAACAGTATAAGGGCCGAGACATTAGGAAGGTTGAGAACCACTGAGCTAGAGCCTCTGACAGAAAATACATACTTATTTTGTTAACTCCTAAAGTATTCCTAATCTAAAAGAAGGACAGCCCATAAAGGTCTCCCACTCTGGGAGCGAAGTCAGTGATGTCATGACCGCAGAGCATGCTCTGATTAATCATGAACACCACAGAGAACATGCTGATATCTGAAAGCTTATTGAAAGCGTGCTTCAAACTATAATCTGCATGTAGGAGAAAAACAGCCAATCCAATCATATCATGCAGGTAGCTTTGAACACAGCATGTCATTTTGGTATACAGAACAATGTCAGATGTCACTTGTAAACTTCAATCATTCTCAGTTGGCTGAGGTGGGAACATTCTCAATGTGTCCGTGATTTTAGGCTCACTGACTTTTCTCCCAAACCGGCCTGGTCTGCCCCCTCAAAGGGAGTCAGAAACCACTCAGCAGCTACCATGATGAATTTGAAAGCACTTCAGAAAAAAACCCCATTTTCCCCAAAAAGAGCTCTCTAAAGGCTTTAGGAGAAAACTTTTAGTTCACTTAATCCTTAAGATAGTTTTTCCTACATTTTATCATTTCTGAAAATTGCATGAATATTATAACTAATATGTATACTTAGTATGGCAGTGTTCCACTTTTTTACCTTCAACTGTGTTTAAATTGGTATTTTCTAGTTGATAACATTTTAGGAATGGAGGAAATTAGGTATATAATTTCATCGTAAATCAAAAGCATGTGATATTTTTATTTCTCTTAGGCAGGCTTGTTTTAGAAAAGTATCAGAAAAATGGGGGTGGTGCCTGTTGCTCAGTGGGTAGGGCGCCAGCCCCATATACTGAGGGTGGCAGGTTCAAACACGGCCCTGACCAAACTGCAACAAAAAAATAGCCGGGCATTATGGCAGGTGCCTATAGTTCCAGCTACTTGGGAGGCTGAGGCAAGAGAATATCCTAAGCCCAGGATCTGGAGGTGGCTGTGAGCTGTGTGATGCCACAGCACTCTACAGAGGGCAATAAAGTGAGACTCTGTCTCTACAAAGAAAAATGGATGAGGGCACTCTTCAGATCATTTGATAGGTTTCAGTTCTAAGTCCATACACATATATCATTTACCTTCACATTTTTATTTAAAAATATTTAATTGACAAATAAAAATGATATAGTCATATATAATAATAATTTGATATAAATATATATTGTGTAATGATTACCACAAAAATAAATTATTCAACACATCCATCACCAATCACGGTTACCATTTAGCATGTGTGTGAAGGAGGCTGATGACACTTAAAATCTGCTTCTTTATCAAATTTCAAGTAAACAATACAGTATTATGCAGTATTATTTACTATACTTGCTATGCTGGCCATTAGATCACCAGAACTTACTCATAACTGAAATTTTCTACCCTTTGACTAACATCTGCATTATTTATTGAGATCCTGTCGTATGCCAAGTACGACATATTAGCTTGTATTAGCATATATCACTTATATTAGCTCATTTCAACCTTATAGGAATACTCTGTGGTTGGTGCTCATTTGAAATATGAAGCAAATGAGGCACAGAAAGATTAAGAAATTTTCCCCAACCCCACACAGTTAAGAGCTATCCAAAGCAATATTGGTTGCTGACTTCCAAATAAAACCAACTGATCAATTTGTTAATAAAGCAAAGTCAAGTTCATTGCTTACTGAAGTAAAGAAGAATACTCCCTTGACAGAGTTTTATTTTATAGGAGAAATATATATGAGGCTTAGGGGTCTGGCTCCAAGCAGATATTTAAATGCAGGTGCCCACTTAGACTGGGCAAAATTCCCGATACAGTAGTTTAAGACATAACAAAGAAAGAGTTCCAAGTGAGTCTTGAAGACTAAGTAATAGCATGATGAGTCTGAAATGACCTATTGTCCTGTTAGGAGTTTATTTACTCTAAAAAGGGATAGTTGAAGAGTTTTATTCAGATAAATGGGTTTTCAAGAAGTTCCCTAGCCAAATGATTAGTATTTACAACATCATATTTGTGGGCAAGAATTTCCTGGAATGTCACTTTAATGCAGACAGTGACCTATGTGACTGCAGATGGTTCAGGTTCTCATCAGATGATTGCTACTAATGCTCATATACACTTGCTTATAAAGGCTTAGCTCCCTGAGGGGCTGCAAGAATTCAATGGAATAACGCCAACATGCTTCATAAGCTGTGAAGCCCCCCGTGTGAACATCGGCTGATAATATTGTTGATGGCCTAGTAGCAGAGCAGTACCTGTGGTTCTTGACTTCTTGAAGGCTCACTACTTGGGCCAGAGCTTAATAACATGGTTGAGTAAAGCAACTGAGCCTAGCAGTTCCCTGAGGCAAGACTCACCAGGAGCTTAATCAGAGGGAAGTTTGGCAAAGAACTTGAAGAATAACTTGGCACGAACCAGGAAAATCCACATTTTCTGTATTCCTGAGAAAGTAAACACCCAGCTGTGAATTTATTGACTCTCCCTTAAGGAGTTCTGATGGAATAAATTTTGCCTTCTTGGTGCCTGCTAATTAGACAATTATTTAACTCTGTTTCTTTTTTTAATGACTCTCTGCTGTTGTTTGAAGACTTCTGTCTATTATTTGTAATAAAAACCTCTGTCACATTTTTGCCTCATTATCCTTAACAAATAGTGCATTCCCCAGCCCCAATCGCTAGTTCCCTTAGTTCTCCCTCCCCCATCACTTCCTCAGTCTAGAACTCCCAGAGTTTCAAAGACCAGCTGTTATCATTTTGTTGACTGAGAGATTTTTAGAAACTTCTATCACAGGCACAAGGCTCCATGGGGGGCTGTTGAATTAAATATCAGCTCTTCAAACAGGAATTAGCTCAGAGAACAAAAGCAGCAGGATGACAAGGGACAAACACAGGCAAATACTGCAGTCTTCCCACTCGGTGATTGAGAAACTGGTCCTCCCTGCCTCCCTGGAACTCTGAGCCTGGCATGTGGCCACCTTTGGCCATGGTGAGTCGCCTACCTCTTCTCAGGGCTGGAGGCCTGGCCCAGTCCAGCCCAGCATCACTCATTCTTTCATTAGAAGATAAGTTTGAAAAGGAAATGTTCCTTTGCACTTCCCACTATAATTAGGAGGCCTCGTTTGAGCACCTCATGGGATTTTCCTATTGAGCTACTATTTCTTCAGAGAGGAGAAGTAGGAAAATAAAGGATTTAACACTTTGCTGAGTCCTACTATCTGCCAGGGTCTACCTACAAGGTAGGTGCTATTTCCCTATCCTTAGCTTATAGTAATCCCAGAGAGGGTCCATCCTTGATATTGAAAGCGTGGCCAGGGTTGGCTTCATCGGCATGCAACTTCTACAGTCATGTGGGGCCATTCACTCAGGATGGCCACACTGGGTTTGTCTTGAAATCCTTAAGAATTTTCTTCCAACTGTGTTTTATAAATGAAATCCACAGGAAAATACACAGAAGCAGAGGAGATATGGACAAAAGTTCCATTTACTGTTCCTTGACAACCCCATTCACATTGATGGGGCAATGCCCATGAGCACAGAATTCCACTGGCCCCATTACAGGGGCTCTGTGAGACTCAAAGTAGGTACAAGATAAGTGTGTTAAGTCAGTGACTGAGTAAGCCAATATTTGCAGACCTGAGAAACCACACTTTCTTTTTACAATAGCACTTGCTTTGGACACAGAAGGAAATGGTCATTCTAGGAAGCACAAGCTACCACCGAATCCTCACATCCCAGGGCTAGCCAGCCACCAAGGCTGAAAATACCTCAGGAGGAAAAGGAAAGATAAGGTAGCCCACAGCTCCTTGCTCCTTCAATCCTTCCTTTCTCATCAGTACCCTGAAGGCAGAAAATATTATAAACTGTATCAAGAAATGAAATAAAAACTAGTTTTGTAGTTCAATACCAATATTCTGATGAGAATGAAATGCACAGATATGCACCTGTATCATTTCAGTGGTCCCACTTACCACTTCAATGCTCTTCTATTTGCATTCAAAAGTGACATTGCACAATATAAAGATAAATGATAAACCTCATGCTAATTATTTAAAACTTCATTGTTTCTTTACAACATCAAATAATACACCACGGAAAGCTTGGAGTAAGACTGTGGAAGAAACTGAAAAGTTTTATATTTTAGTACCTTTGACAACATTTTTTTTCTTTTTGAGCAAGGGCCTCACATTTTCACCTTTCACTGGGCCTCGCGGTGCCCACCCTGCCTGCAGTATCAGTATGACCTGGGAATTCTCTAGAAATGTAGGACCCCAGACCCCTCCGCAGATCTGCTAAGTCAGAATCTTCACTTTGTCATGATCCTCAATCATTCAAATACATATTGAAATTTGGGAAGAACAGAGTTAGAATCATCTGCTCAATGATTCACAGGCACCCATCACAGGAGTTGGGATCCAACCTCCCAAACTCTGGCAGATTCCAGAGCAGAAGGAAATGACACTATATTCTACTGTGGGACTTTGAAGTCAGTGTTATATTATTCCCAATTTGCAGGTGGAAAAACAGCTTAGAGAGGTTAATGGACTTAGCCAACCAAGGTAGTAATTTCCCAGCTAATGAACAATGAAACAGGAATTAGAAGCAAATCTTTCTGATTCTGAATCTAAGCTACTTGGTACCAATAGTTTTCTAAGAAAAGTAAACATCAAAAATAGCTAAAGAATTTTTTAAATGCAGATTCCTGGGTCCCCTTCTAGACACAGCATCAAAATCTCTGTGTTGAGACTAAAAAATAGTTCCCTAACTTGGAAATATATTGCCACTACTTGGGAAGCTTTGCAAAAAGTCCCAATTCCCAACCCACATCTGAGAGCAATTAAATTGGTATCCCTGGGGGTGGGTGGAACTTAGACATCAGAGCCTAACACCTTTGAGAATGCCTAGTTTAAATGCTTCCAGGAGGTCCTGGTGCTCACTCAGATTTGGAGACCCTTCTGTACATCTGAGTGCGCACTTGCCCACAGGGCTTCCCACTGGGCCCCTGTGCATATAGCCTAGGAAGAAGTGACTAATAAGCAAGTAAACAAAAACATGAGATTTCAGGAAACTGATTTTATTTCTAGAACCAGTCTAATCAATCTGCTTCAAATTTGAAAAGAAATGCAATTAGTACTCAGCATCACTGGTATATATTTTGTTAATAAAACTCTAAAAATGTATCAAAGAATGATTAGCAGCCACAAAGCAAGAACTCTGTCCTAAATATTTATATCTGTTTCTAAATCACCAATTTTATCTTAAAGACTAATGACATTCCCTAGCCATTATTCTGAAGCTCTTATCAAGTACCCATGTGAAGAGAGAGGAGAGTCATCTGCAAGAGTCTGGGAAGCTTGAAAGAAGACACCTAAGACCCACGTAGGCTGAGGGGAGAAAGGGTGGAGCCAGGCTCTTACAAGCTGTTAGCGAAGCATCACAGGAACGCAGAGTTATAGGTGAGGTCAAGAAGTAAAACCTTCTCTCAAATCCTGACTTTTCTCTGCAGCATCTGGCCTGAGTCAAAATTTCTCAAAGCTTATTTCAAGACTGCCATCTGCCCATAAATCACCCGAGTGCTTGTTTAAACTATAGAAACTTCTAATCTCAGCCCCAGCCTTCCGTATCATCATCACCCGGGCATGTTGCTATTGGAAAAATAAGTTTCCCGAGAGATTCATGTGCACATTCAAGTTTGAAAACAGATGTTCTGAAAGTTCTATCAGCCAGTTCTATCCTAGTGTTAGGGGCAAATCCACCACGCTAGCACCACTGATGACATGCTGGTGACTAAACAGCTGGCTTTTCCCCCTATGAACAACACTTATCTTCATAACATGCTACCATTTTTCCTATCTACTTTAGAGGTAAGTGAAAGGTATTCTTGGGTCTCAGCATATAGAATTTTAGCCATAAAATGGACCTTAGACAGTATATAATCAAACATGCCCAATACACAAGTCACTGCCACATAAGCCCAGATAAGTTCCCCTTTTCTCTCCTAAACATGTCCAATGGGCCTACTTTGCAAGGTTTCACTGGCACACAGATGTTCTTGGCATTGACCCAAAACCCGTTCTTCAAACTACTGAATGGATAATCTCATATTTGCCCTTGAGTTCTATCCAGAATGGATCTTCTCTCTTCCACAGGACTGTCTTTAAATACTTACAAATATATATATAGTGCATCTTTCTCAAAGCTCTTGTTCATTATATAAATAATCCCATTATTTCTAGGTTTTTTATTAAATTAAAATTATGTTTGTGGTCTTATGTAATATGTATTATTGTGTCTTGGTGCATGTATTTTTAGTTTGTGTAAATGGAATTATGTAATATCTCTCATTCTGGTCCTTATTTTTTTAATCAAACATGAGGCTTTTAAGAGCTATGCATGGTGCTATGTGCATCCCCTACGTTTTTCTCCTGTGCTGTGGTTTCCCCATGCCCTCTCCTCCCACTACCATACCTGAACCTTCCTCATTTCCATTGTTTTATATATGCTCCTCTTTTTATTCATGTCCCTGTTAAACTGAGGCATCCAGCCTGCATATCACCAGCCATTATAAAACACAGAATGCTGGAGATATATTTTAGGAGACTTACCATGCCAGATTTTGAGAATAGTTACCGAAAGTAGGGTGTTTGGTTGAAATCCTATTATAATGGCAATACCTCACTTATATCATTAACCACTGAAGGACATTTCCCTCCTTCTCAGGCTGAATAGGCCTATGACATGGCAAGTATTATTCCCTAAATAGACTAATATGGCATTCTGTTTCCATGTATTCCTTTTGTTTACAGAAGTGCTTGTTATGTTGTTAAAAGTGGTCTTATTAAAAGATACTCTGAATATTCAAAATAAACCTTAGAAATCATCCATGATGAAGTTGCCTGAGGAGGTGGTGGGAAATCCTTAACATTTTATGAAAGAGGAAACTGAGGTCCAAAGGGGTTCAGCAACTTCCTTGGGGACACAAGCCAATTCAGCCTGTGAGCTGAGTCAGAAGCTCCAGGTACCACGGTCGCAGGCCAGCTTCTTCTAGCTTCCCTGGGCTGCACACCCTGCAGCACAGCAGGGCTGTGACTTGGCTGCTACAGTTGCTCTCCCACCCCCCTTCCTCCAATTCTCTGAAAGCAGAGCACACACACTTAGTCTGTATTGGAGCTTCAGAGCTACAAAGCCTGCATTATTTAACACTGGTTTTAGCCATCTAGGATAGAGAATAAATAGCACTATAATAAAATCCATAAAATACACCAAATTGGATTTTTTCCAGTGATGGCTCCAAGCACAAGTTGGTAATCAAAAGGTTTTCAGGAAGAGTGGAAATAGTATTTTCTGGGTTGAAATTCCCCTGAATCTTAAGAGCATCCCTGTTCTACCTCACCCACTTGCTAAATACTTTGAGAAACATGTGTTACTCCAAGAAAATAGGACATTTTCAAAAGGCCTCACTAACAATGCTTTCTCCTTACATCTTTATGAGCTATCCTCACCTTACAGCACGAAGATCTTTAGTCCTCTTAATCACCCATATTCCCAAGGAAGCAGCAGTCAAGGTGGGGGAAGAAGTGGTGATTGCAGGCAGCGCCTGTGGCTCAAGGAGTAGGGCGCTGGCCCCATATACCAGAGGTGGCTGGTTCATACCTGGTCCTGGCCAAAAACTGCAAAAAAAAAAAAAAAAAGAAGTGGTGATTGCATTTTCTAGCAAGGTAAGGAAGCAGTCAGTGACAGCGAATGACAGTGATGTTTGATATGTCTTTATAGATATCTGCTTTATAAGGGTACTAAGACTGAAGCCTCTCTTTTCTTCAAATGTTTAGCCATAATTCAAATTTGTCCCCAGGTAATGCCTCTCTTAAGTTTTAGGAGTCCAGGGAGCCCCATTTCTCATTAGTGTAGTCAAATGGGAGGCAGAAATTAGCACATGCCCCACCATTGTGATTTTTCTATTAATACAGTACTTTTTTTTTATTGGATTATAACAGTGTACATTACTGCATTTATGGGGTGTGATGTGCTGATTTTATATACAATTTGGGATGTTTACATCAAACTGGTTAACACAGCATTCACCTCACTTATTTAATTATTGTGTTTAGACATTTATACTCTACTCTTAATATATTTGACATATACCCTTGCAATATGCACAACAAGTGAGGTCCCACCAATTACCCTCCCTCTACCTCCCCCCTCCCATTGCCCTCCTCTTCTCTCCTTCTTTCTGGGCTATAATTGTGTTTTTTCTTTCATATGAAAGTACGGGTGATTATACATTGGTTTCATAATAGTATTGAGTACACTGGATTTTTTTTTTCATTCTTGAGATACTTTACTAAGAAGAATATGATCCAACTCCATCCATGTAAACATAAAAGAGGTAAAAATCTCCATTTCTTTATGGCTGCACAATATTCCATGGTATACATATACCACAATTTGTTAATCCATTCATGCGTCGATGGGCACTTGGGTTGCTTCCGTGACTTGGCAATTATGAATTGGGCTGCAATAAACATTCCTGAAAAGGGCTTAATGAGCATACCCAAATATCTCTTTTCTAACCCAAATTCCCAGTAAAATGAGTAAAAGGATGTTGGTTAAAGGATGAAATCTCAACAGTGACAATTCATAAGAAAAAGAATAGGATATCAGAAAGTCTGATGAAATCCTGAAACACAAGAGATCTCACACATACCCCCCAAAATAACCCCACCAGAGATAAGAAATACTGTTATCCTTTAGATATCTCCAGATACCACTCCTATCCCTAAGGAGAGGGTGGAGACAAACCAAGAAACCTGATGTCAACAAACAACTGAGAGTGGAAATAGACTCTGAGGTGATTGGATGAGATCACTGAAGAACTCTTTTTAGATCAACCAGATCAGGAAAATGCTGACTCCTCTTCCAAGTATACAGGTATACAGGACACAAATATCAGAACCTTTGTCTGCCAGGATATAGCTTCACAACTATCCTATAACAAAAATGGACAATTGTCTGGCTAAGAATCAATGTCTGTGCACCTGGGGCAGATAGGGAAGGAGAACAAAGTTTCATTCATTTCTATACTAGACCTCAAACCCCAAAGGAAAGAAGGAAGAGGGGAAGGAAAAAGAGGAAAGTAGAAGAAAGAGAGAGCTCTCTTTTAGAATGAAAGTAGAAGAAAGAGAGCTCTCTTTCAGAATCAAAGTAGAAGAGAGAGCTCTCTTTCAGAATATACCCCTTCAGAGTAAGACCCTTCTAAGTTTAGCACCTGTGCCAGTTGAAAATAAATGCCTGCTTCACCTCAGGTGCTCTTCACATAACCTTCCCTGCATAATTTTCCTCCCATGAGAGAAAGTCCTGTGGACACACACCAGCAAAACCAAAGAAACACATCAGGAATATATACTATTAATAATTAATCAATCTAGCCCTTCATTCATTCATGTCTATTAACCAATAACCAGACATTGAGTGAAAACTAAATTTTCATTCATGTCGCTAGATATTGAGTGAAAACTAAGAAGAAAGTTTGTTTTGGGGGGGGTTGTTTTGTTTTTCTTGGTTGTTTTGTTTTGTTTTGAGACAGAGTCTCACTTTGTTGCCCTTGATTGAGTGCTGTGGCATCATCATAATTCACAGCAACCTGTCTCTTGACCTCAATCTCCTTTCCCCAGCCTCCCAAGTAGCTGGGACTATAGGCAACCAACACAATTCCCAGCTATATTTAGAGGACGGTTCCTTTTGCTCAAGCAGGTCTCAAACTCCTGAGCTCAGCCTATTCACCAGCCTTGGCCTCCCGGTGTGCTAGGATTACAGGCATGAGCCACTTTACCCAGCCCTAAGGAGAAAGTTTTAACCCAGCAACTAAACCAAATACCTGACTCAAAAAAGAAAGGGTATTATACAGAACACATATGAACTTTTAGGAAATGTAATTAATATACTCAGAGATCAAAAAGAGTTTCATTTCTATAAAACAAGACAGGTGTGGTTCCAAAATACAAAGCAAAAGGACCAGGAAATAAAAAAACACACAGGGAAAAGTTAAATAATATGGAGGATAGTGTCAATAATTTCAGAATCCATTTATAATAACAAAAACTCTAGGAATTAAAAAGTTACAATGTGTTTATGTAAAATTATGTATACATCTATGTATATATGTGTGTGTGTGTGTATATATATATAATACATATATGAAATGGAACAAAGTTTTCTAAAGCTTTACAAAAACAAGAATCTTTAGATTAAAAGCTTCTAACAAATGCCAAGTAGGATTTGCAATATAACTTGAAATTTTAAAATTCCAAAAATAACCAAATCCTAAAACTTCACAGGGAGAAAATATATAATCACCTGCAAGAGAAGGCTAAGACAGCATTGCATTTTTTGTGTTTTATTTGCACTTATTTAGCACTTACTATATGCCAGGTCCTTTTCTGGGCACTTAAAAAAGAGAATAACTCATTTAGTAAGTTAAAGCATCATATTCATTCTCATCAGCAACTTTGGGCGGTAAAATACAATATTTTTAAAGTTGTAAGAAAAATTAGTTTTAATCTTTAAAAACTATACATATTCAAACCATCAGTAAATGTGTGGCAAAAATTAGAAAATAAGGCCATTTGTGTGTGTGTGTGTGTGTGATGTAGAATTTGGAAAATTCTCACATCTCATGTGGAAAAAAATACACTTGAAGCTAATGCCACAAAACTAAAAAGAGATACAAAAAGGTAACATAAGATGAAAGAAACTGTAGTAACTGAATATAACCTGGAAGAAATGAAGATAGTTGTAAAGAAATTAAACAATGATTCAATAGACCTTAACACTTGGGATATTCTCTTTCAGCACCAATGATTTAGTGATATATTTAGGATTGTATTTCCTTCTCTCTGGGAAGATACTATGCTTGATTCAACCATGGATAATCTTCACATAATCATAGCACTAAAAATATGTTTACAGGCATTAAGGTTTCAAATGAACCTATAGTCAACACTAGAATATTATCATTACAGAATAAAATAAATGCAAATGAAAATACTAATGTAATAGATGGAGAAGTCAAGATGGCTGACTAGAAGCAGCTTTTACCAGAGGCTCCTGTCCAGAGGGAGAGATATTGTACTGAAATGGACTCAGAAAAGTTGACAGTGGGGAGCTGAGCACAGAGAAAAGAAAGTGGGGTGCACATCATCCCTGTTGAGACAAGCAATGGGGCCAAGAGGAAGAAAGACAACAAAGATCAGGTATGGAGCCCATTGCCAAGAGGACGGGGGACCCCTCTCCCAAACAGGAAGTCCATGGCTAGGTTTCTATGAGCAAGCAGGGAACAAAGGACCTCTCATCTTACCCAGGAGAGAACCACTAAATCTCAGTCCTCCTGCACCAAGAAAGTCCCACTTTAGAGCCAAGGCCCCATTCTGCCTGCCACAAAAATGAACAAATGTTTTTTCCACAATCCCAAGCACACAGCTCACCATTCCCGCTACTCTAGTAGCCTGAAGTATTGCCAGAGTGTTTGGTGAGTTCACTGAGATGCCAGGACATGGCGTGGGTCACTGAGATGCAGTGGGGAAAGAGTGGCCTGCAGTTCTAACTTTGGCAGGGCGAGAGGTGAACATTCTTGACTCCCTTCCCACTAGAAAAGACCCTTCATCTCCAGCCCCTTGGGAATTCCCAGACAGATCTGCCCACAGATTTCTGTTTTCAGACAGACGGGAAACCCTCTGAACTCTTTTGGGTGGGCATTGCTCGTGCTGCCTGAGTGACTTTGACTGGAACTCTCAGCCAGAGCCACCTGCTGATTCTTGTTCCCTTGGAACCACTGTCTGGAGCTTCAGGTCTCTCTGTTTGAGCAGTGGTGGCATTACATCAGTGATGGACAGATTCAGCCAGTCTGTCTGCAGATTCCCCTCCTCCAGCTATCCCTGATAGGGATGGGGCCACAGGTGTTTGTATCTTTACCAGGCAGAGAGTCTAAGAAATACCATGACTCCTTAAGATTGGGTAGAGGACTGACATCAAGACACAGCTAGGCTACACTATGGTCTCACCAAACTGGACCTCAGAATCTCTAGCTGTAGCCCTGAAAGAGACTGTTGGGAGGCTGTAGGGGGAAAGCTACTATCACAAGCCCCAGCTCATTGGAGAAGGGATAGTTAGCTCCAGTTCCTTGGGCCTTCCAAGCCAGTCTCACCCCACAAGATCTAATTGCCAAATTGGTAAGTATAGTATTTCCTAAGGGCCCCAAATTAGATTATCTCTCAATAATTATTCAGGGACAACCTATAATTTCAAATAAAAAATTATAATTAATATATATATATATATATATTTTAAGCTGAAAATATTCATGGGAAGGAACCAGGAGGAGAACTCTGGCAATATGAAAAATCAGATCAGATAAACTCCCCCAAAAGATTACAAAGAAGATACAACAGAAAATACCATCTATAGAGAAATTGCTAAAATTTCAGAAATAGAATTCAGAATATAGATGGCAAATAAGATGATTGGAATTGAGGAAAAGATGGAAATAAAAAACAAAAAAATACTTCAAAAGTTGTATCAAGAAATTAATGAATTCAAACACAAAGTCATCAAGAATATGAACATAATGAGGAAAGATATAGCAGAGATTAAGGAATTGAAAAAGGCATTCAAGGAGCTTTGAAACATAGTAGAGATGCTCTCATAATAGAATTGAACAGGGAAAAGAAAGAATTTCAGATTTTGAATACAAGATGTTTGACCTATCCCAAGCATTCAAAGAGGCAGAAAAAAGGAGAACAGAATATTCCCCTAACAGAGTTATGGCATCATTCCAAAAGATCAAGTATCCAAATTATAGGGATTCTTCAAGGAGAAGAGTATGGTCCTAAAGGCACAGATGCTCTACTCCAAGACATAATGGTGAAGAATTTCCTAAGTGTTTTGAGAGACACAGAAATTCAGACATTAGATAGTTTTAGAAACTCAGCACAACTCAGTCCAAACAAAGCTTCACCTAGACACATTGTAATTAACTTTGCCAAAATTAATATGAAGGAGAAAATCCTGCAAGAAGTCAGGCTTAAGAAACATATTACCTACAAAAGGAAAAATATCAGGATGACTGCAGATCTTTCAGCCAAAACATTTCAAGCCAGAAGAGGATGGCCATCGACCTTTCACCTTCTTAAACAAAACAATTTTCAGCCCAGGATCCTGTATCCTGGTAAACTGAGTTTCATTTGTAATGCAGAAATCAAATACTTCACTGACATCCATATGTTGAGGAAATTTGCCATAACCAGACAAGTTCTACATGAAGTACAGAGACCCATTCTTTATAATGACTAGCACAATGGTCTACCATCAAATAAACTCACCCAGAAATTTAAAAAGAAAGCCTAACTTCCACAAAAATGAAAGGGATAAAATTAAGCTCTGGAACTCTGAAAAACAAGATGACCAAAACTCCACCATACTTTTCAGTTCTCTCAATTAATGTGAATGGTTTGAATTCTCCTTTAAAGGGGCACAGGCTGACTGTACACAAAAACTCAGGCCAGATACTTATTGCTTCCAAGAAACTCACCTTACATCAAAGGATAAAAAAGGATAGGGTGAAGGGATGGAAAATAGTAGTTGAGGCAAATGGAAAGCAGAAAAAAGCAGGGGTTGCAATCTTATTTGCAGATACAATTGGATTTAAACCAATAAAAATAAGGAAAAACAAGGATAGAAACTACATCCTTGTCAAGAGAAGCACGCAAATGAAGAGATTTTTAAATTAATATTTGTGGACCCTTACTGAATACTCCTCAATTTATGAAACAAACTCTAACTAATTTGAACAATATTTTATTGTTCTTCCCTATAATAGTTGGAGACTTTAAAGCCCCTTTAGCAGAACTGGACAGATCCTCCAAGCAGAAACTAAACAAAGAAACAATGGACTTAACATGACCCTACAAAACATGGACTTAACAAACATTTACTGAACATTTCATCCTAACAAAACTGAACATATTCTTCTCATCAGCCCATAAGTCATTCTCCAAAATTAATCATACCTTATGACCCAAGTCTAACCTCAACAAATTCAAAAGAATTTGAAATTATTACTTGTATCCTATCAGACCACCACGGAATAAAAGTTGAACTCAATAGCAACAGAAATCTTCATACTCAAACAAAATTAAATAACCTTATGCTTATTGATAGCTGAGTTGAAGATGAGATAAACAAGGAAATCATCGGATTTCTGGAACAAAATAATAATGAAGCCACAAAGTATCATAACCTGTGGGATACCGTAAAGGCAGTCCTACAAGGGAAATTTATATATATCATCAGATGCATACATCTGAAAAACAGAAAGAGAGCAAGTCAGCAACCTAAGGGAACAGCTTAAGCAACTGGAAAATGAAGAAAAATCTAACCCCAAACCTAGCATATGTGAAGGCTACTGATCTGTGAGTATTGATTTTGTAACCTGAGAAAAAAAAATAACCAAAATTCGCACAGAATTAAATGAAATTGAAAACAAAAGAATCATTCAGAAGATTAGTGAAACAAAAAGGTGGTTTTTTGAAAAGATTAATAAAATTGATAAAACCTTGACCAGATTAACCAAAAGCAGAAAAGATCTCTAATAACTTCAATCAGAAATGATAAAGGGGAAGTAACAAGAAATACCACAGAAATACAAAAGATCCTCAATGATTACTACAAAAAATTCTATTCTCAGAAATATGAAAATGTAGAGGAAATGTACCAATATCTGGAAGAATTCCACCTTCCCTAACTCAACCAGAAAGAATTGGACATTTTAAATAAATCTGTATCAAGCACTGAAATAGCATCAACTATACAAAATCTCCCCCCAAAAAAAGCCTGGACCAAGTGGTTTCACACCAGAATTCTCCACCTTCAAAGAGGAACTAGTTCCTACATTTCATAATCTATTCCAATACACAGAAAAGGATGGAATCCTCCCCAACAGGATTCTACAAAGCAAATATTACCCTTATCCACAAACCAGGAAAAGACCCAACAAAAAAAGAAAACTATAGACCAATAATCATTAACGAATATGGATGCAAAAATATTCAGTAAGATCTTAGCAAGCAGAATACAGTGACATATTTAAAAAGTTATACACCATGATCAAGTGAGTTTTGTCGTAGGGATGCAAGGTTGGTTCAACATGCATAAATCCATAAATACTCCACATAAATAAAATTTTAAAAGACCATATGATGCCCTCAATTTGTTCAGAAAAGACTTTTGATAATATTCCAGCATCCTTTCATGATAAGAACACTCAAGAGGGCTTGGTGCCCATAGCACAGTGGTTACCATGCCAGCCACATGCACAAAGGCTGGCAGGTTCGAATCCAGCCTGGGCCAGCTAAATAACAATGACAACTGCAACAAAAAAAATAGCTGGATGTTATGGTGAGTGTCTATAATCCCAGCTACTTGGAACACTGAGGCAAGAGAATTACTTACACCCAAGAGTTTGAGGTTGCTGTGAGCTGTGACACCATGGCACTCTACTGAGGGCAAAATGGTGAAACTCTGTCTCAAAAATAAATAAATAAATAAAAGAACACTCAAGAAAATAGGCTTAGGTGGGACATTTCTTAAACAGATAGAGGCCATCTACAGCAAACCCACAGCCAATATCATATTGAATGGAGTAAAATTGAAAGCATTTCTGCTCAGATCAGGAACTAGACAAGGATGCCCACTATCACCCTTACTATCCAACATAGTGCTGGAAGTCCTAGCCATTGCAATCTGGCACGAGAAGGAGATCAAAGGTATTCAAAGGGGGACAGAAGAGGTCCAACTCTTGCTCTTTGCAGATGATATGATCACATACCTGGAAAACCCAGGGACTCAACTACAAAGTTGTTAGAAGCAATCAAGGAATATAGCAGCATCTCAGGATAAAAAATCAATTCTCACAGATCAGTAGCTTTCACATATGCCAATAACAGTCAAGCTAAGAAGAAAATCAAAGATTCTATTTCTTTTACAGTACTGCCAAAGAAAATGAAATATCTAGAAATATATATAGAAAAAGATGTGAAAGACCTCTATAAAGAGAACTATGAAACTCTCAGAAAAGAAATAGGAGATGTTAACAAATGGAAGAATATACCATGCTCATGGCTGGGAAGAATTAACTTTGTTGAAATATTCATACTACCCAAAGCAATCTACAGGTTCAATGCAATCCCCATCAAAGCCCCAATATCATACTTTAAAGTACTTGAAAAAATAGTTTAATATGGAACCAGAAAAAAAACCCAAACAGTCAATACAATTCTAGAAATCAAAACAAATCTGGAGAGATTGTATTACCAGACTTCAGGTTATACTACAAATTTATAGTACTCAAAACAGTATGGTACTGAAACAAAAATAGAGACATAGATCTATGGAATAGAATAGAGAATCTAAAGATGAACCCAGCCACATATGTCATTAGATTTTCAATAAACTTAGCAAAAGCCAATGGGTAAAAGAATCCCTATTTAACAAATGGTGATAAAAGAACTGATTAGCCACATGTAGAAGACCGGACCTGGACCCACATCTCTCACCCTTGATAAAAATTGATTCTAGCTGGATAAAAGATTTAAATTTAAGACATGAAACAATACAAATTCTAGAAGAGAGTATGGGGAAAATGCTTGAATATATTGGCCCGGGAATAAACTTTATGAGGAGGACCCCCAGGGAGTTGCAGCAACACCAAAAATAAATAACTGGGATTTGATCAAGCTAAAAAGCTTCTGCACAGCTAAGGGTACCACCAAACAAAACAAATAAACAGCCTTTGGAATGTGAGAAGATGTTTGCATGTTATGAATTTGACAGAGGCCTGATTACTAGAATCTGCAGAGAACTCAGATTAATAAGAAAAGAGTACACATTTCTATGTGGCCATAGAGACTTGAATCGAAACTTCTCTGAAGATGACAAATGAATGGCCAACACACACATTAATGGGGAGGGGGTTCTCTGTCCAGCTCTGAGTGGGAGAATCCTGTATCAATATTAATTTGAAAATTTAAAAAAAAAATTAAAAATTAAAAAAAGGAAAGCCTAGACTGTAAACTTTCCATCTTTAGTAGTCCTGGTCAGCCTGAAAGAAAATATCCTACTGGTATTCAGAGATAAAAATAACAGGAATCTATACCCTTGTGGTATTTGGTCCAAGTCTGAGACTCCAAACTAAGACCAGTGAATTTCCAATGTTATTTGTGTCTCTCTGGCTCCAGACATCTAGTTCAACACTTAACAAGCTTCACTTTGTGGTGATAGCATATAAAGTATAGAATCCTAACACTTTCTTTCTTGGGTGATAATGGTGTGCTCAATTAATCAAGTAAAGTAACCTTTTTAATCTCATTGGGTTTATTAGACAAATTCTAATACTAATAAAAATGAAGCATGGGAGGAAAAAAAACAAAAGTTGAGGCAAGAAAAAAAGGAAAAGAGAGACAGGTAGAAAATACAAGTGAAATAAATAGCTCCTTCTTTGTCTCAAAAATAAACAAATATATGCTAATAAATGCTAATAAATCAATTTAAGGAAGTATTAGTGATCATTTAAGGTTATAATGAGCATCAGAACAACTTAATATCAGAAATTTTTAAAAGTAGTTACTAGAGGTATGTGAGAACTATCTGTACTTTCTGTTTAATTTTTCTACAGCCTAATAACTGCTCTAAAGATAAGTCTGATAATTTTAAAGAAAGCTAACTACCTGTGTGGAGTAGGTATGTGGTGTTTCTGTGTGGTTTGAATACTTTCACTATGATTAATAATATTTTGACCATAAAATAAGTATTACTAACACACTGAAATAGGATGGAGAGTTATTGATAAATGTATTTGATTCTTATGGTTATTTATATATTTATCTTATCTCTGTAAACTCTTCGAAAGCTTATGTATGTCCTTCCTGTAGTAATTAGCATGAGACTTTTCTTCTTATGCACAATTAACAGGTGGTCTGTAAAAACTGTAAATGCAAACCCAAAGGCACAATCATTTATGTTTCTTAGTAATTTTCAACTTTCATCAATCACTTCATGTATGCAATATTTTAGTTAGGACAGACGTGGGCTAGGAACCAAGGTCATCTTCATGCCATCTGCTGCCTCTCTGGCCCTCCTTTCCCAAGGCCCCCTGGCTCTTGACGGCTCTCTGACACTCACTGCCCTTTGCTGGCCCTTGCCTGACAATGGCTGGATCCTTCTGCACACCTGACTTGCCACTGCTTGCTCTAAAGTGTGGTGGTTTTGTGTTTCCTGGTCTCTGGATGTCCTTTCTTGCTGCTGACAGCCCACCCATCCTACTCCCTTTCACATCCCTTTTCTCTGTCTTTCCTTTCTCCCTGGGTACCTCTTCCTCCCACTCTCTCACCACACACGCCTATCCATTTTCATCTGTTCCTCTCCCTACCACCTACCTGGCCATGACATTAGTCTAAAGTACATTTTATTTGTTATGTTTATTGATTAAAGTTTTATGTTCCCTATTCCTAATTACCTTATCATTCATCCTGCTGCCATGATTACTGTTGTGTATTTCAAACAATAGATAAATTGCTGATAAAGCCATTTGTAAATCAATGTTCTGTAAACTGAATCATATCTCAAGTGTACTAGAAGAACTTCCTAGATAAAAGAATCCTATGAGGAACAATTTAAAAACTCCCAATAATGTATATTTTAATACATCTCAAGTTTCAGATGATGGCCATCTAACATAATACAAACTCATTTTAAGCCACCTACCATAATCATTCAGCACAGTTTTTGGTTGTTCACCTCAGGATAGTGGACCTAAAAAAATAAAAATAAAAAGTCCGTAGAAGGGACCAAATGATTCCCCTGGGAGGCTCTTCTATATGGAAGTAGAAATGTTGGAAGATTAAAGATGAATTAGAACACGCTCGAAGTTTGAAAATTCACAAAAGGTAAAAATACGAAGAATATATACGTGTATGTCCAGTTACTATTTTATTTAATCCACTCTTCTAGGTGCTAAAGATAAAAACTTGATTAAGACATAGTGTCTGCCCCCAAGAATTCACAGTTTAATAGAGGACACAGACATATAAATAATTTCAAAACAATATATAAGCATTATAAATAATAGTAGAATATATTTATAAAAGGCTCAGCAGTGGCACCAAGTGGGAAAGCTTCATAAGAGCAGAAGCTGGGTCTGTTTTGTCTGCTGTTTCATCTCCAGGATCTAGCACTGAGCTCCACTTAATTCAGATGCACGACAAATATTTGCTATTAAATTGTCAAGTGACCCACTCTGCGGTGGTAGGAGTTGGGAGGGGCAAATAAATGAGGATGTCAATGACCAGAAGAACTTAAACTGGGTCTTCAAGGAGAATAAATGTTCTGTAGTAGGAGAAGGATGGAAACGGCATTCCAGGTAGAAGAAATCATGACTCTAAGGTACAGAAGAGATTGCTGCACACTCAAAAACTGCCAGCGTCATGTTGCCCTGCCTCTATATCCAGCCAGTAGGGAGAGAAGGAAGCTACTTTCTTTCATGTGTAGTTCACCATCTTGTTTTTTCTCTTTATGGTTTTGCCTGAACACACAATTATGAGTTGCTTCCCACCACCATTAAATGCCTCTTTGCCATAATTGGTCCCTCAAGACTCTGTCAACTGATTCTCCCAGATGCCAGCCCCTCCTTTTTACACTCTAAATTACTATCTTATCACAATTGTTCAAAGTCATTCCCTAGCACGTATATGTTAAGGCAACAACATGCTACCCATTCCAAATTCTTCCCCAGCTGCCCCTGTAGGACCTGTCAGAGGTGGGTCTACCACCTACATGGGTTTCCATAGGTAGCATGAACTTACAGCCAGAATATTCTGAAACAATTTTTATTTCAAACACTCTATTCTATTGTTCCCTAAACCTTTAAAGTCTCTGAAGTTTGAATATTTCATCTTCTATCTATGTCTCCCAGTCTGATTCACAGCATGAAGCAGCACAAAATTCTTTTGTTAGACTGAGTGTCACAATTTTTGTTTCAAAAATCTGAACACCAGATTCATGGGTATGTCTCCTATGACAATTCGTGTATCCTAATATCTGGTGCAATGGCTTCCCTTCTCCATGGCAACTCCAGGAACAGGAGCTACATGTTCATCAGGATTGTGTAGCATATTAGCCAAAAACTATAAGTTAGCAGCCTTGTCCTTAAGAAGGGCAAAAGCAGTAACAGGTAATGAGGCAGAACCTACAGCACACAAGGTTTGCAGCCAGACAGGCGGAAATTCAAATTCCACCTCTACCTCTCACTAGCTGAGTAACTGCCCAGCACTGCACCTGGTCTTGGCGCATTTAAGTGCTCTTCCTCTTCCACCTTGGAATGAAATAGAAAAATGAGGTCTCCTAGCAGTTGAACTTTGCCACCTACAATGCAGTAAGGAAATGGTAGTCTTGGCCTTACCCACCCCAAGGCCTCCTTCTGCCAACAGCCACATATGCTTCCGTGCCACCTTCACTTGGAGACACTGTCCACACTCTAGCCCTTGTCTCTTCTGATTAGCCTCCCATTGAACCACCCACACCAGCGACTCCAAGTAATAATTTCCAAAAGTATAGCTTTCGCCCACACAGCCATTATAGAATGGTTAGGAGGTCATGAACTAGGGAAAGGCTCTTTGCAAATCTTAGATTTGCATCCAGACTTCCCAATTCTCCTTTCTCTCTCATCCCTCATGGATGCTGTATAAAATTATGTAAATTTGTCAGTGTAAATGTGCCCAACCCAGTGGAGGAATGAATGCTTATACAGCCACAAAACTGAAAAGGGATGTCCCTTCTTAAGTCACAGAAACATATCAGATGTGCCAGCAGTGGACCTTTCTCTAACCAAGTAAATGCACTCCAGACCACTACCTACATACTGTGCAGCTCCCCACACCTGCCCCAGACCACTACCTATATACTGGCAGTGCCCCGCACCTGCCCCAGATCACTACCTACATACTGTGCACCTCCCCACGCCTGCTCCAGACCACTACCTACATACTGCGCAGCTCCCCGCACCTGCTCCAGACCACTACCTACATACTGGCAGCTTCCCACACCTGCTCAGTGCCCCCATCATCATCCAACCATCATCGTGTCTAATCTTCTCTATCTATTCTTCTCTCTACTTTCATCCCTTTCACATGCCTTGCTCACTTTACGGGAATAAAATGCTGCATATTCTATCTTTAATTACACCAGACCCTCCTTGATTCTAATTCCAAGTGACTCCAAGCCAGGTGTCTGAAGCCAAAGCCTGGGGAAGGACCACGCAGCAACGTGTGGGCAGTTATTTTCTAAGAGCTAAAATACGCACCCAATTTACATGACTATTTGCATTTGTGTATAAATTATACATCAATATGTATCCTCCCAAGAGAGTGAGTTACTAAAATAATTTTGCTACTTTCAAACTTGTCACTGCTCAATTTTTCCTATCTCCCTCTTGCAATGACACCCACACACATCTTTTCATTCCTTGGAAAAAAGAGGGGGGAAAAGAGGAAAGGAAAGAGAAAGAATAGAATAAGAATGAAATAGAGGAGAAAATGGCACAAAAGAGGGGCTAAAAATGAGGAAAGAAAAATATCAGTGAAATAATAAACATTTTTGAGCAATTAAATAAAGGATACCACTGTCATAAACTTGAAATCATGATTAGGCACAATGTACTCCACACTCAAATAAAGCAAAATAAATAGAAAATCAAAATATATGCAACCTCTCTATAATTTATTTAGTTATTTCAGATAAAGATCATTAGAGCCTAAATTCTTTAAGAAGTTTTCTTACGAGGTCACTTTGGGGTATATGTATAGATTCAGCCTTTTAAGAGTAAGCAAATGCCATGAAGTACTTCAGCTACAGCTATGTTGTGCCCATATTAAACTGGCTTTCTGCAGCAGCACTGCCAAAAAGTGCCAAACATCAAGCAAAATAAAGTGTGTAGCAGACAATGTTCATGCTATAAACCCATTGCATGGGGAATTTCTTTTCCCTACCTCACCCCACCCCAGTTCGGGTCTCCAGTCCACCATAGCACTCCTACATCCCAGGTAGCTGGATCATATTCCCCTTCCTGGGCATCTGGACTTGAGGTTCAGAGGTAGCTCTTCATCTCACTCATGAACTGAGTTTGCCTGTAGCATCGGCCATCTTCAACAGGCAGAAAGCAGCACAAACAATGACTACAGAGAGAGAAAAATGAAGCAGGGAGAGGTCTTGAGGTTTAAAACATGTCCTAGCCTAGGTTTTGATGGAGTGTTAACTCTAGTTTGTAGTCCCATGTTCTGCCCTTAATAACTGTGTGACACTTGGGTGTCCTTATTGATATATTCCCACTTTCTACTCCAGCCAGTATAAGCAGGTTGCTGTTATTTTCTATTAAAAGAACCTTGACTAAGACTATTTATAATTCAATTAATCCACAGGCATTTCCAATTCAATTTTATTTTTCTAATAACTTTTAAGACATTTGAAGTGTTTTGTGGCTGATATAATTTTTTTTCTTTTTTGTTAAAGAAATTTGAACTCTTTAGGGCATAGCCATTTTTTCTAAGGAACGTTCCTTAAAAGCATTATATTTTCAACCACAAAAATATCAGATACTGTAGGGACACATATCACTTTGTGTTGCCCAATAGATTATGACTTTGTGAATTACACATCTTAGAAAATAAAACATATTGAAGTTCAATAAAATTCTCACCCGTGGGTCTCACTTCTTCATTTCTGCCATCAAAATACCAATACCTCATTAAATGTGAACAAACATTGGAAATGTGCTAATTCGGTTAATAAATGCATGGAAAGAGCAAAGGCACAAATAAGGAAAAAAATCAGCAAGAGGGAGGCAATGATAATAGAAAGGGATAAATTTGATAAATTCTGCAGGACACACTGCTGGCATACAGTAGCACTAAGGAAGTAGAATGTGGCTGGGGAGCAACAGAACCCAGAGGAGGAATCTGGACCAGCCAGAACAGTCTGTTCTTTCTGCCACACTTGTGGGGAGCCCCAGAAATTAACATCAGCACCCCATTGTGCATTCTTTCTAGTTGGTTGTCCAACTATAGATCAAAGCTAATATATGATCAATACATATCTTTCACATTGCACAATGTAGAATCAGTAATTCTCAACTAAGAAAATTTTTTATATTTTCTTTTCTTTTTTTTTTTTATTAAATCACAGCTGCGCACATTAGTGCAATCAAGGAGCACAATGTGCTGGCTTCATACACAATCTAAAACATTCTCATCAAACTGTTTAACACAGCCTTCATGGCATTTTCTTTTTTCTTTTTTTTTTTTTCCCCAGTGGTAAGACAGAATTTATTTACAGAAAAGAATACAGAAATTATTTAATGATCCTCAAAAATTTTTACAGCACACCTAAGATCCTCTCACAGCACACCAATGTATCACAGCAGACCAGCTGAAAATCACTACGTTAAGTAGATTGTTTCCACACTCTATGATTTAGTTTTAAGCTCAAAAAAAGAGGAAAATAATAACCCCATACTAATGGACTAGGTATGATAATTTATGCTAATCTGACTGGTAGGCCAGGCTCATAATCAGAAACTATGGTACTACACCTGCTATACATTATTAGAATTTTTATATTTTTATAGCAGTTGAAAATTATCATTTTTTGGTGCTGTCATAAGAAATAGTTTTCTAGTTAAGATTATTTCTTTATTGATGCTGTTCATTTTTTGTCATGGTTAACCTTATCCAACATGATTTTTTTATTCCCAAGACATCAGCAAACTTGTCTTCATAATGAATAATCTTACTTCCTGCAGCTAACATTAGGCCCGGGAATAGGGATCTTCTTCTGTCTTTGAATGGAGATCAAAAGTTATTATGATGTATGTACTGGCTGCTAGAAAACTGCCTTTTAGCTGGTAATATTTTGGGTTATATTATTTTGCAAAAGTGGAATATCTGTTCAAGTTCCCACTGGCCATAATAGTGATTTTTTTTCAGAGACTGAGCTTCATTTAGTTAGCCATGATAGGATCTACTTTCTGTTCAATTTCTCTGCATAACTCCTATTTTATTTGAAATTGCCTGTGTGCATCATTAAAGAACATATTTATAGCTATCCCTTAAGAGTAACAGTTCCAGAAGGAAAAGAACCATCTTGGATTTGTGATATTTCTCCATTTAAAGAAGAAATGATTCTTTTGCAATGACTGTTACAAACTATTCAGACTTATGAAGCTCAGGAAATATGTTAGTATGCATGAGGGTTTATAGGTGAAATGGAGAATCATAATTTCAACCGAATTCACCCTCTCATTAGCCGTAAGAGACTTGCTTGGATAATGTAACTGTGCTAAAAGAATCTCTGTCATTGTATTGAATTGTTCAGATATATAATGAATATATGTGAAACCATAACTCTAAGATACACCTTGGAGATATAAATAGAACCATATTAGTGTAACCATGAAATTGGAAAGAAATACATGGTTCCAAAATGGTAAAAGGACAATTTTATCATTGTGAGAAACATTTTCAAATCGGCCTTTTCTATTTGCTGTAACAGAAAATTTATGCATATGTTAGTAACTGACATTTAAACATTATTGAACCTTCAATTCTTTTTGAAATAATATCAAAATCAGAAAGACTAAACATCATCATAAGAGCAAAATACTTTCTGTTTCATTGTTCCTGAATAAATCTGCTTTGAATTTTCAGCATAATAAAATAGTGCAGGCAGTCCCTCAGTTATGGACAACCTAACTTATACTATTTGGTACTTATGAATGGGCTTCTAAGCCTCCGAACATGGATAATTCGTCATTAAATAATTGAATTAATAATTCAGGAACTCGTAAACAAACCTGCATGGCATAAGTGGTTCCTTGGTGCAGTGTCTTTCGCTTACGCAGTTGCTGATGCAGCATCTCTGTGGTCTTAGCTATTTCATTTAATCTTGTGAGGCTGTGCTTATGCTAATGACCATGACTCCAAAGCAAGGGTCCACAGGTGAGCCTGCAGTGCAGAGAAAGGTGATTACAATGTATGCAAAAGTAGAAATCATTAAGTGTCCAGAGAAAGGCCAGGCACTTACTCCTGGGAAAGGATTAGGCTTCATTTATTCAACTATTGGAACAATTTTGAAAGATAAAGTGAGAATAATGGCACATGTGAAAGGCTTTAATGAAAGCACCAATTATTATATATTATTATATTGCCATAGTACATTAATTATTGAAATGAAAAGGTTATCATTGATTTAGTTAGAAATCAAAATAAGCATAACATTCTTATTAGCCTAGTAAACAAAAGAAAGAGTGAATAGTTTTTGTTACTTATATTTTACAGTATAGGAGTGTTATTGGCATATGAAGTTGCAGTCTTGTTACCACATATGAGCCATTATAGTGTTGTTATTATTACCATATATGTGCTGTTCATCAGGGATCCAAGTTTCATATAAATCAAACCTAAAGTTGCTCTGGGGAACATGTCTTATCTATGACCCAGAGACTCCTTGCATATTAAATAAATTAATAAAATCCTACGTTTTCTTCATTGCATAATTACATTTGTGCCATTTAATTTGATTACTTATTTTTAACGTCGTTGCTAGAAAGCATGGCATGACACAAATAATCAGTATGTTTTGTGAAAGACTTGAGAGACCTACTTTTTGCGCTAACTTCTACTGAGGGAATATAGGGAGTGGATTCAACTTCCCCAAACCTCTGGTCTCTTGTCTGAAAATGAGAGGTTTGGGCCACTTTTTTTTCTTTATTAAATCATGACTACGTACATAGATGCATTTATGGGGTACAATGTGCTGAACTGATAAATAATGTGGAATGCTTACGTAGAACTGATTCCCGTAACCATCATCTCACTTGCTTATTTGTTGTGGTAAGACATTTATACTCTATTCTTAATAGTTTTGAAATGTACCATTGTATTATGCAGATTAGGTGAAGTCCAACCAAATACTCTTCCTCCTCCTGACCTCCCCCCGCCCTTCCCCTGTCCCTTCTCTTCCCTCCTTCTTTCTGGACTATAGTTATGTTTTATCATTCATATGAATATGTAGATGATTATATGTTGGTTTCATAGTAGTATTGAATACATTGGATACTTTTTCTTCCATTCTTGAGATGCTTTACTAAGAATATTTTCTAGCTTCATCCAGGCAAACATAGAAGATGTAAAGTCTCCATATTTTTTATGGCTGCATAGTATTCCATGGTATACAAATACCACAATTTGTTAATCCATTCATGAGTTGATGTGCACTTGAGCTGCTTCCATGACTTGACAATTATGAATTGGGCTGCAGTAAACAACAAAGACATTTGCACTAGATATTTTTTAAAAACACTTTTGCCCATTAACAGTTTGAACTTTCCTGCCAAATTTTGACCAAAGCATAGCTGAAATAAAAAGAGATCTTTCCTCATGTCAATGTTGCTATTTTTTTTATTTGGTTATGATTCAACTGTTAATAATAAGTAATGTGTGCCTAACCAAACCTTTAGATGTACTGTGGTTATGTCACAGGAAATAGGTAAATTTTGATCACAGTTAAGTTGGCTCTTTCCTAATAAAGACTGAGTACAGTCATTGGGATTGCTAATATATCACTTAGAAATGATATAGGGTCAACCTGCTTTCCTGGAAGGTGCAAAGTCATGTGCCAAAGTTTGGCTTTGGAAATTCAGTGAAGTAGAGGTGGTTTCACAGTGAGTGTATTGTCTAAATATGATTTCTTTCATTCTACTAACTTATCTCTAAGTTCAAAGCAAAGAATGAAAAGTATCCCTAGAGAACTGGCAAGGGAAAAATTCTTGCTGTAAAATTATCCTTTGGTGTTACTATGACTGATCACAAATTTTCTATGGAAGTCCACTAAATCCTGGGTAATCACACAGTTACTCTCTGTCAACTTTCTTCTTTCTCTTTCTTACAAGTCCTCATCAACAGTCATATATATGTAGAATTGGTGATATAAGGAGGTAATATGATGTCCCCTAGACATATTTTATTCTTATTAAGAAGATAATTGATAAATTAGTCTATGTCACTAAGCTTTAGGTCTACATATTTATTATATCCAAATACCCAATCTTATATAAAGAGAGTTTCCACTCCACTCTTTAGCAATCTTCTCTGAACCCACACACAAATAAACAATGTTATTATATTTTTATGTCCTTCCAAATATTTTTATACATATACAAGTAATTTTCCTGGTAGAGGACACTCATCCTCTGCATGGCACACTGCTGTTTTTTTCACTCTAAACATACATTTTGAAGATATTTTCCTACTATTACCTAAAGACTTAATTGGTCTTCATTATTTTAACTTTTTTTAAAAGTGCCATTCTTTGGGCAGCGCCTGTGGCTCAAAGGAGTAGGGTGCTGGCCCCATATGCTGGAGGTGGCAGGTTCAAACTCAGCCCTGGCCAAAAACTGCAAAAAAAAAAAAAAAAAAAAGTGCCATTCTTTATATTGAAATAAGCATTTTTGCTGATAAGAGCAGTAATAATGACTAAAGATCAAAATGCTAGACGTCCCCAAACTAGCCATAACCATTTTTCAAGTTTATCTAAACCAGAAGCTAATGCTTCCTCATATGGTGTTCATGAAATTCATTGAGTTGTTGAAGACTGGGTCATCTTGGAAGTTAAAAATTCACCCAATTAGAATTTAATGAAGCTTCAGAATGAAATATTTTTCAAAAACAACTGTTAGACTTATTACACATCACCACAACAATAGGTGTGCTGTGCAAGTCATAGCCCCTGGTGATTTCCCCACTGGGATATTCCTTTTTATTTTCTTTAATGAATATCCAGATTTGTTCATTCATTCATCTGTTAATGATCATTTCAATTATTTTCAATCTGAGGCTATGGTAGGCTGAAAAAATGCCCCTCACCCCAGAAGATGTTCAAGTACTAATCCCTGGAACCTGTAAATACGTACACATTATTTTACATGGAAAAAGCACCTTTGCAGATGAGATTAAATAAAAGATCTCAAGATGGGAAGTTCTTCCTGGATCACCAGCATGGGCCCTATATGCCATCATATATGTCCTCATAAGAGGAAGGCAGAAGGGTATTTGACACAGTTACAGAGGAGACAGCGATGTGAGAGACTTGACGATACCAGAATGAGAAGCCACAAGTCCAGGAATGATAACAGCCACCAGAAGCCAGAAGAGTAAGGAGTGGGGTTCCCAGAGCCTCCTGAAAAAATACGGCCACACCTGCATCTTGAGTTGACCCCAATTAATCTTCTTTTGAACTTCTGGTCTCCAGAACTCTGAGAGAATAAGTTTATGTTGTTTGAAACCACCAGGTCTATGGTAAGTTGTTACAGCAGCCCCAGTAAACAAACTCAGGGACTATTATAAATAAAGCGCCTGTAACCCTTTGTGTACAAGTCTATGTTTGCACACACCTCTTATTTCTCTTGGGCACATAAGAGTGGGATTTCTGGGACAGATGTTTAAATTTACATAAGAAATTGTTTTCCAAACCAATATATGACAGTTGCCTTTCTCCTACATTCTGACTGATACTTGGTATTTTCATTTGTTCATGTTGCTATAACAAATGTCTGAAACCAAGCAATCCGTAGATAAAAGAAATTTATTTCTTAAAGTTTCGGAGCTGTGAGATAAAAACATCAGCAGATTTGGTGTCGAGTAAGACCCACTTTCTGCTTCCAAAAACATATTCACTGCTGTGTTCTCATTTGGCAGAAGGGCAAAAAGGACCTAGCCTGTTCAGTTCAGCCTTTTTAAAAAAATATTCAGAATATCACAAGGGTACACATGTCTTGATTATATAAATTTCTTTTGTACATTTTAAGGCAAAGTTCCAAATGACCCCTTCACCAAGAATATGTATGTTGCCGTAGTTAGGTGTGAATTTACCCATCCCCTCCTCCACCTATCCACATACTTGGTTTCAATTGAACTTTGCTAGCAAATGTGTTCATAAGTGTTGATTGACTGGGTGCAATTTAATAATGAATAAATGTCATGTTTGTCTTTCTGTTCTTGCAATACTTCACTTAGAAGAATGGTTGCCAGTTCCATCAAGGCTATTACAAAAGATACTAGATCACCATTACTTTTTTATGGCAGTATAGTACTCCAGGGTGTACACATAAACCCATTTCATTAATCCATTCATGTATTGATGGGTTCTTGGGTTGTTTACACATCTTCATGATTGTGAATTATGCTGCTATAAACCATTCAAGTGACAGTGTCATTTTTTATAAAATATCTTTCCTTTGGGTAAATACCCAGTATTGTGATCACTAGATCAAATGGTAGGTCTATTTCTAGTTCTGTATAGTTTCTCTGTAGTACTTTTCATAGAGATACAAGTTTGCATTCCCCAAAACAATGAATGAGTGTTCCTTTCTCCCCACACCCACACCAGCATCTGCTACTTTGGGATTTTTGTTATAAGCCATTTTCACTGGTGTTAGGTACATCTTGGTTTGCCTACTTTGAAATGAGGTTGTTTTATTTTTTTTCTTGTTTATTTGCATGAATTCTTGGTAGATTCTAGCTTTCAGCCCTTTATCCGATGCACAGTATACAAATATTTTCTCCCATTCTATAGGTTGTCTATTTACTCTATTGATTGTGCTCTTAGCTGTGCAGAAACTATTTAATTTGATCAGGGTTCCACTTGTTTATTTTTGTTGTTGCTGTCATTGCTTTTGTGGTCTTCATAAATTCCTTTCCTAGACCAATATCTATAAGAGTTTTTATGACATTTTCTTCTAGCATTCTTATAGGTTCACACCTTTGGTGTAAGTTTTTCATCTACTGTGAATTAATTTTTGTGAGTGGTGAGAGGTGCAGATCCTGTTTCAGTCTTTCACATGTGGCTATTCAATTCCCCCAGCCTCACTTATTGAATATAAATTATTTTCCCCAGGGTACATTTTTGGCTTCTTCATCAAAGACCAGATGGGCATATGAGCATGATTTCATCTCTAGGTTCTCTATTCTGATCCATAGGTCTGCTTCTCTATTTTGTTTTGTTTTGTTTTTAAAAGCTAGTATTTTAATAACAACAATAAAAATAATGACAATAATATCAAAAGCTGGTGAGAAGGTGGAGTTGATGAGAATGTGAAGCAACTGGAGTGCTCATGCATTGCTGCAGGGAATGTTAAATGACACAGCATCTTTGCAAAACAGAAGCAGTTCTTTATAAAGTTAAACATATAATCCAGTTATTCCACTCCTAGTAATTCACCCATGAAACAAAAAGTTAAATGCAAATATTTGAATTGCTTGTCTGTTTTGGTGCCAGGTATCCTGAGATGACTCTTGAAACCAATGATCCATTAACACTAGTAAGTGGAAGGAAAATCTCCTAAATCTAATCTCTCCCTCAATTCTCTGGCAAAAGTCACTTCGTGTGCGACACTCCTTATTCCACTAGGAGGTACATCTATTTTCCCAAGATCTCTCCTATGTTATTATTTAAACCAGTGTAACCTTGTAAGACAATTACATCAATACTACAAATTTCTAAATTTGACATTGAACTTGTTAACATGTCTCATTCACAGAATAAAATGAATATAATTTAGCCCTTCTAGCAAAGTGTGAGCAAATGCCAACTTCAGAGGGGATTAGGGTCCAGAGACGCGGCTGGTCGATCCCTGCACATTGTTGGACTATCCTCTGTTCTACTTGCTACTGCACATCTTTGGTGTCACTTCTTTTCTGTCAGTGAAGATACTTCTCATCTCTGTCACTCCTGCCTCTTGAGTATACCACCAATTCAGCAGCTCACTCCTCTATTTCATGTTCTGGCCACTGATATTTATTTCTCCATTCTTCTTGTGTGTTTTCCCTACACTTCCTGACTTTGGTACAAGCAGGTCTTGTTGCTAGCAGCTTGACTACAGAGATAGTTATTAGGGCTATTTAACAAAATTTCCAGTTATTTCCATTCAAATAATTTGATGGCTTGAAGTTTTTGAGAACTTTTTGGGATTGAGTGAGATCAAGTAATTATGGTCAAGAGAACCATGTTTGTCACTTCCTAGCTGAATACTTAATGACCAGTATGAGGCATTGGGGACATTTTCTCTTTCTTTTGTTATAGGGGTTGGTAATGTTCAAGATAGTGGCTGTTGTAAGGGACCAAGGTGCAGACGATCTTCATGAGCAGATGTCTCCCTCCCAGCCTAATATGGGTGTAAGGTATGAGCAGGAAATGAATATTCCTTTCATTTGTATAGCCTATTCTATATAGCCACTGAAAAGATTACTTCCCTTCTTGATGATAAAGATGTAATGCATAGTCATTTTTAGGCATACCACAGTCACAGGGAAGGCAAGGACAGGATACTCTCTTAGTGTTGGAGTGTTGGTGGATTTTTACTCTACTTTCAAGTTTAAGGATTTTCTGGAGGCTGAAGACTCCATAGATCTGAAAGCTGGGTCACTAACAAAGCAGGGAGTACCCAATTAGGGACAGAGAAGGTGATGCAGAGCTTAGCATTGGAGAAGAGTAACATTGGAATATTTAGCCAGGTGAAGATGATGTGAGAAAGGCTCAAACAGTTGATTTCCTAATACTAAAAGTATAATGTGGAGTAAGATGATACTTATTCAAGGTACCAATTAGTACCAGAGAGAACACCAACTGAAATGGTAGCTGCCCACTGGCTGACAAGCAGAACACAGCCAAGAGATGACAATTACTTATGTAGCAGGAGAAACCAGCTGTAGGTCTGCCCTTCCCCTTCCCAGTACACTGGCAAGAACATAGTAAATCCCAAACCCGGAAGCACTGTACTATACTAGTAATCAAGAGAGGTGATGGACTAGGGGCTCAAAAGGACAAGTCATTTTAAGACTTGGATATAAGGTCAAATGTCCATCAGAGGAATAAGGCAGAAACCTAGTTTTGGAACTGAATCAGACCAACTACATTTGTGAAAATAACACCTGTAAGCCTAGCAATCTGGGAGGCTGAGGTGGTAGGATCACTTGAGCTCAAGAGTTCAAGACCAGCCTGAGCAAAGCAAGATCTATCTCTACTAAATATAGAAAAATTAGTCAGTGTTGTGGCAGCACCTGCCTGCTACTCAGGAGGCTGCAGCAGAAGGAGCTCTTGAACCCAGGAGCTTGAGGTTGCTGTGAGCTAGGCTGATGCCATGGCATTCCAGCCTGTGTGACAGAGTAGGACTCTGTCTTGAAAAAGAAATGAATGATTAAGGTTTTATTTTTCTTATTGCTTTTCCATTACTGTGTTCCTACAAGTAATCTGAATCTCTGTAGGTGGCTAGCAAAGTAATGAAAGACTAGAGGAAAGCAATAGTTTGCCCAGGTCCTCGTTGCAGATCCTGGTTCCTTCCAACCCTGTGTGGTTCTTTATGGTGCCTCTTTCTCAGTGACTGGAGATATGGCATTGTATAGAATGTTTCCGCATAGTTATGGCTCTCTTTATTCATCCCTAATCTGATGTCTATTTCTATTTCTATTTTCTCACTTCCTAATCATTTTCTAGAAACATTTTCTGACCTGTTTCCATTCATCCAGTTTCCAGATCAGTTGTTCATTTTGTCTTTTGGTTTTAACCTTCAAATGTGATACCTAGTGGGTTTTTTTTTCTAGATATGATCTTGGTTGTCTCTCCATCAAATTTAATGTATCACTTCCACCCTTACTGCATGGCATCATGCTTCTTCAGAATTTATCTGGCCCCACAAACCTTAATTTCAGTGCTACTTCAAAGTGGCCATTTGGTTTGACCCAGCTTTTAATATTTTTGTAGAGATGTGGTCTTGTTGTGTTGCACCAGCTGCAAAATAACAGTTTTATTGGGTAAAACAAACATAATTATGTGCAAAACACTATGTTTTAAAATAATTCTTGAATGAAAGTCTGGAGGTCCCTGCTATAATATAAACATGGTTTCACCTTTGATTGCCTTCAACAAATGATATAAACTCTACATTCTTAGAAAAATTAAGGGAAAGAAACTAAACTACACAAACTCTAAAGTCACTTTTAATGTATACATGTAATAATAATTATTTTAAGAGAGATTTTCAGGTCACAGCTGGATTTGTTTTAAGAATTAATGAAAATTTTGCATTTATATTTTACTTTAGAATTACCATACAGAAAAATGCTGTCGCTGTTTTTTGTAGTTATCAGGAAGCTACTCATAATAACTTCTATATTTTACAAATGATAATTCATCTAGTTCACTTTGTATCAAGCATTTGTAAGACTTTGTTTAAGTGGTCTCTTTAATGTTTCCTATAACACTATTTTAATTTGCTGGGCTGCCATAGCAAAGTACCACAGGCTAGGTAGCTTAGACAACAGAAATTTATTTGCTCACAGTTCTAGAGGCTAGAAATCTGAGATAAAATATTGGCAAGTTTAGTTCCCTCTGAGGGCAGTGAGGGAAAGTCCAGTCCTCATTCCTTGGCTTATAAATGTCTATCTTTTCTCTGTGTCTCTTTACAACATCTTCTCTCAGTGTCCGAATTTATTCAGCTTAAAAGGACACTAGTCATACTGGATTAGGGCCTATCTTAATGATCTCATCTTAACTGAATTGCCTCTATAAAGATTTTATGTCTAAATATAGTCACAGCCTGATGTATTTGGGGTTAGGATTTTAGCAAGTGAATTTTAAATGAGGATATAATTCAACCTATAATAAATTATACAAAATATTATAATAGTGGTTTCCTTACTTGACAAATAAAAGAACTGAAAATGATATAATTTGTCTTGGATTACACAGCTGGTAAATAGATTTTAACTTAGGTTCATACGTATTTCACTCATAATCTGCTTCTCTTAATTATTAGCCATTCTTACTCTCAGAAAATTACAGTCACGAGGGATTGAAAGCTGAATTGCCTCAGACTAGTCACAGAAGCAAGTTATTTTAAGAGCTAAAACAGTCTTCAGTAGAAGTCAAGTTCATGTTAATTATCAGAGGAAAAGGAAAAAAAGAATACATGCATCTTAATGTCTAAGAAGTGGATAGTTGGCCTTAAACTATGCAATTATGTACAAAAATGTTTAACATTTTTTCAGATAAAATAATGCATATTTATTGTAATATTTGGATGATACAAAAATGTAAAAAGAAGTTATAAGTCTTACATAATCCCATCCTTTATAATTACATGTTGATAATATTTTTTTTTTCTTTAGGTCATCTTAAGTAAATATATACTGAAACATTCTATATAGTTTCAAACTCTCCTTTTTTTAACGTGAAAATATTTATAATTAGCTTTCTTTCAATGCATCATTTATTGGCATCATGATATTTTTAGATAATTTGTATATTAAAACAGTTTCAGACCTGCAGAAAAATTGAAAAAAATACTCTAAAGAATTCTAGTTAACACTTTGCACAATTTTTCTAATTGTTAACATTTAACTGTATATTTCTTATTATTGTCTTTCTGTGAATGTGTGCATGTGTCTATATGTTTCCAAAGAAAAAGACATCAAATTACATAACCATGTTATCATAATAAAGATTAAGAAATTAAAGATGATACGGCACTGTTATCTAATGTACAGATTAGATTCAAATCATTCCAATTTCCCTAATAATGTCATTTATGGCAAAAGAAGAAATTCCGGTCCAGTATCCATGCATGTTCATGCATTTTATTCAGTTTTCCCTAATTTTTAATCTATTAAACTCAAACACCTATTTAGTCTGTCTTCTCTTTTACCACCTTAATATTTTCTAAGTTTATAGGCCAGTTGTCTAAATTTGTGACATCCTCATTTTAGATTTTGTGGTTTTCATCACGATTTCATTCATTTTCTGCAGTCTTCACAGAGATACTACCAAGTAATAGCTTATCTTCAGTATAATCCATCAGAAAGTATATAATATTGATTTGCCTGGTTGCTAACGATATTACGTTTGATCACTTTATTAAAATATTATCTGCCAGGTTTCCTTATAGGGAAATTATACCATATGACAGTAGCAAATATCAACAAATACAACAAAATGAAGAGTATAGGAAGAATGCCAAAGATATATGTTAGATTTTGTCATAGATGCCAGTCAATGCAATGAGTACAAATTTTTTCAACACATATGCTGAAAAAAATTACAAAACATTATAGAAAAAATACATCAGCCTCAGCCCCTGGCCTGACACTATCTATCTACAAATATAGCTCAAAATATATTTTAGACCTAACTGTAATTATAAAATGTCTAGAAGAAGGCATATAAAAATTTAAGCGATGTTTGGTTTGGCACATATTTCTGGCACAAAGTTCCAAAATGTAAAAGAAAAAAATCTTTACAATGAATCTCACCAAATTTAAAATAATTTTTCTTCTTTTACAAAAGACTATAGCAAACTACAAATTAAGAAGAAATTTTTATAAAACACCCATCTGACAATGTATATCTATGTTAGAATACCTATAACTCTTATAATAATAAGACAGCCAGCCAAATTTTTAAGAATGAAAAAAATGCTGGAAAAGTTATTTCACTAAGGAGATACACAGTTGGCAAATCAATACAGAAAGAGATGGTCATTACTATAGGTCATTAGGAAAGGGCAAATTAAAACTACAATGAGAGGTCACTGCACTCTAAATTCAGAAGTAAAAAGAGTGACTACATCAAGTTTTGGCAAGGATGCAGAATAACAGGCACTCTTATACATTGTGGTGGAAATGTAAAGTTGTGCCACTTTGGATGAGTCTGGCAGTTTCTTAAAACATTGAACAGACTCACATCATAGGATGAAGCTATTGCACTGTCTATACTTCACCAAGAGAAATGAAAGCACGTGTCAATTTAAAGACTACTAAACAAATGGCTAATTTTTAATGGCCAAAACTGGACCTACCCCACATGTCTACCAATATGTAAATGGATAAACAAATGTTGATGTATCTATATAACGAGGTGGTGCACAGTAATAAAGAGTAGCACTCTCTTGTCACATGCAGCCTGTGTTAATAATTATGCTAAAGAAAAGAAGCCAGAATCACACCCCCTAAAAAGTCCATTTTAAAAAAATATTCAATGCATGTAAAATTTATACAAATACAAACTAATGTATAATCATGGAGGGAAGAACATTGATTGCCTAGGGATGGGAATAATGAGGGCAAGGAGAAGAAAGGCAGAAATTACAGAGGGGCACAAGAGGATTTTCAGAAATAACAGATATGTTCAGTATGATGTCTTGTTATTTTATATTCACTATTTTTCTGCTTTATTAAAGTATAATTGAGATTTAATGAACCAAACATATTTAAAGTGAACACCATGATGAATAAATGCATTTATCAAATGCATTCATATGTAGCTTATTATTTATTAGATCTTGTTTATAAAAGAAGACATCCTTTAAAAAGATTTTAAGTTATCTATATAAGATTTAAATTGTACAAATAAATATGCATAGATGAAAATATTTTCAAAGAATAAAAAGAAAAGAAAAAGTGAAGAGAGAGAGGAAGGATTTTCAGGGAGATAACACATCAAGTGCAAAGGCCCTGAAGCAGGAAAGAAGTTTTTAGTAACCAAAAGAAAACTAAAGTAACTGAAATCCTGGGAGAGGTGGTTGTGGGGGAGAATCAGAAGAGGTTAGAGAGGCCTGCAAATATTGGAGATGACAGTTCCTGCAAGTTGGTGTGACCATTTTTTAATTTTTAAGGAGTTTTTGTATTATATTAAATGAGAAGGGATACCCTTGAAGGATTTAAATAGGAAAGTACTCTGAAAGATCACTCTGGAAAACAACTTTGAGGCAGACAAGAGTAGAAGTCAAGGGAGCAGCTTTGAGGCTCCTTAAGTAACATGAGTGAGAAAGAATAAAAGCTTACATAGTGGCAGTGGAGATGGAAAAAATCAGGTTAAACTATATTTTGGAGTCAAAAATGATAGTGTTTGGGTCAGTGAGTACGAGAGAAGTAAAAGGAAGATTGCCATTTTACCATCTCGAGAATGTAAGAAAATGGAATGTTAGGTAGTCAGATAATATTAAAGAAGAAGACATGGGTAAGGGAAGTATCAGCAGTCAAGTTTTGGATGTGATGAACTTGAGGTATCTGTAAGACATCCAATGACACTGATGCAAAAGTAAGTGGATTTAGGACATGAAGTATCCTAAAACATGATCTGCATTGAAGATACATTTTTGGTTGACCTAATCTCTATTTCCTTAGTCCATGAGTTTTAAAAACAGAAATAAATTCTCTGAGAATACATTTATGAATATGACTATTTTAAGGACATTTTATGCAATGGAAAATACTTTTTTTAGGAAGCCCGTACTTCTGTATATCTTCCCTTGCCACATAATGTGAGATTCTTAGCCATGTAAAATAACATATGCCCTACAAGGCCTTTGAGAGGTGTTCATGTACATTTTTCATCATTTATTTTAATTAATCAAATAATTCCACTTGGAATGAATTTAAAGAGACCATATTAACTAGAGATCAGTATGGCTTATTGTTATCTGTATTTTCAATTGCTTTAATTCTGGTCAATCAATTTAAAAAAAAGTCTCTCCTGGAAATTTTGTGCTCCAAAGAAATGATAATTAAGGTCAGCCTAGGTTCTATTCTTGGTATTTCCAAAAGATTTACCTAAACATTTTCAGATTAGATTATCAGCAAACTAGCATATTTTTAGTCACAGTAAAATGGCCACAGGGGAATTGTAGAAACTATTCTCTATTTACCTAAACATTTTCAGAATAGATTATCAGCAAACTAGCATATTTTTAGTCACAGTAAAATGGCCACAGGGAAATTGTAGAAACTATTCTTAATGGTAATGTATGTAAGCCTTAGAATTGATAAACCAATTTACCACAGGCATACAAACTCACAATAGGACTTCAGAAAATAAATTATAACCTTTACAAGTTCATCCTAATTAATAAAGAAGTTATCTGACAGTGCAGCATATGTGAAGAAAAGTTTACATAAAGTCATTTAGAAGAAATGCTTATAGGCTAAAACCTTTATAAAATAATTCTAGAAAGTTATTTTCTGTTCATCAACCTGTCAACACTTTGTCTATTAAAGATCATTTCTTAAGGAGTTTTGACTCTCTAAGAATGGAGATGGCTTTGGACACTAATTTTAATGCCAAGTTTTCACCTTTAGAAATATAATCTCATTGCGAACATTTTCTTTTTTTGTCCCTCATTGGCTGAGTGGGGCAGACAAGTATCTTCTGCTTTCCTTCCCTTATGATCAAATACTGCTGCAAGTACAGCTACAGAGATAATCACCTTTTTAGTAAGCAGATCATCAATTTAGTAAGTGGAGATTAGTTAATATGACAATAAAAACAGCTTTACCTTTTTTTTAACTACAGTAAAGCAAAAACTGAGACACAAAATTGAGTAAACACTGCTTTTCTTATTGTCAATTCACACACATTAGACTACATGTGAATAAGGGTTTAAATGTAATGTGGTAACCACCTGAAATAGTGGTAGGTTTTCTGTAAGTGTTCCATTGATTAGAAATGTTTACAATGGAGAATTGTTTGGAAATTTACCCAGACTAGGTGAGTTCATTCAGTATATGTGTAGGTCAAATGAGAGTCACCTTGGGTGAGAACACGAGACACAGGTAAAGATCTTCAGACTCAGGTGTGCTTTCTAATCTTTTCCTAGCCTCAGTTTCCTCATTTCTTTTTTGTTCTTTTTTCTTGTTTGTGATTCATGGAGAGTACAAAAAATTACAGTGATTGCATTTGTTAGGTAAAGTCCCTCTTGTAATTGGTTCCCACTCCCGGGAGATGTGCCATACACCATAACCCCTCCCCCATTAAGATACTAACAATAGCAACTAACCTGTAGAGAAGCAATAAACATTAAACTTATGTAAAAATAGCACAGTACCAGAAATATGAGATGTGCTTAATATATGTCATCTTGTTTTTATTAGTTTAGCTTTTTAAATTTATTTTGCTAAAACACAAATAATTATGTGTACATTGTAATCTTATTTGTTCCTCTGAGTGATTAAAATCATTTAATTACGTACGTCTGGGTGTCAGGTGCAGCGTTAGGTACCGGCGACTCAAAGATGACTTTGACATAGTTCTTGCCTGCAAATAGCTCTTCCCTTGGCAAGCTGATGGGAACTGGTTTGAGAGTATTTTGTAAAGTCCTCAGCATACAACTTAACAGTTCACTATGTATAGCTTTGCATTGTTGGTTATTATTTGCTGTCTATCTCATTAAATTCTGTACTATTCTATTAGATCTTGTCTACCACTGGAAATAATGCAACTGTTGTCATAAAAGTATTTTCATTTCATTGAGCTCATCACAGAAGGAAGCGAAAGGCTTGGGCGGTGTAGTACCTACAGACAGGAAAGTGCTGTTCTTATTTCACACGACGACAGACTCAAAGCCACAGCTCAGGTCTCCAAAGCCCTGTTCAAGACTCTTTTTCCTCTTAAAAATAACTAGATAATAAACTCTTAGGAGCAGAAATTTGCTCTGCACTGCCTCATGACGATCTCTACAGATTGGCTCTCCTCTGTTCTGACACCTTTAGGGCATTGTTCAGGTAAGAAAAACTTGTCTGTGTGGCCACTAGAGAATGACGATGTAATCTATTCCAGGGGGCACTAATCTCTGGATGCACAGGAGTCTTATTAAAACAAAATGATGTCTGTTTGACCTCTCTCTCCTGACAAAGTCTACTCTTTGTCCTTCCTCAACATCTACTTCTGTCTCCTCAGTGCACTCCTGGAAAAGCATTGCAAGCCACACGCGTTCCTCCCCATTCTTCATCAGGCCATTGCTCTTCAGGTCTTCTGCAGCGGATACATTGCCCATGGTGGTCTCTCTGTGCCTGCCTCGTCCTCATGCAGGAAGGAAGGTGTAAGTGTGTGCGTGAGCGTGGAGCTAACAGCACTGTGCTGCTAGTAGGATGGTGAACCCTCCCTCTCAACCCACTGTGCTGCTAGTAGGATGGTGAACCCTCCCTCTCAACCAAGGAGAACCCTCAACTGGCACATCTTTGGCAGAAAGATTCTCTCAGCATCTTCTGGACAAAGCTTATGCGGCTGCTGATCCTCACTTCTCTCTTCCTTAGAGCTTCAAATTAATCACTCAAACCTGGTGAGTGGGCTCTGGGAAGGTGATTATGTACTATTATCCACTATTATGCAACTAGTGGTGATGATTGGCCACTAGTTGCATGATTAACACGTGGAAATTTCTGAATTAGATTTCTTTTTATATAAAATATTCTGGTATGTTTTTAAATGAAGAAATTAAAACCTAGAAAGGCAAAACACTTTCTCTTAAATAGTGAAACAAATTGAGACTGATGATGCGATTAGTGCCCAGAATTAGGCTTGTTCCTTGTAACAACAGAGAGATACAACTGTCTCGCACAAAAACAAAAAAAAAAAAAAAAAAAAGAAGAAACCTCTTCTCTGAAAAAATGATAACGAAATTTTCTCTTATGAACACCTGAGATATATCATGTGAATTCTCTCTGTAGATAAATACATATATATTCAAAGTTAGTCCTTTTTATCTGAAATAAGCCTTCACAATATGTTTTCTGTAATATTAATACCCTTTACCTGGATACCACAGAAAAGAGGAAATGATTTTGATTATTTCTTTACCTTTCATACAAGTAGAATGACTTGGAACAAATCTTGTATCTCAGGAAGTTTAGGACATCTCAGCTCTACACCGAATCTGTAATGAGGCAAATAGATCTTTATTTCCAACTTTCTTTTAAAATCGTTTTTCTTCTGTCCTTGCATCTAAATCAAGATCGATAAGCCGACTTCAAATAGTCCACTCATATTTTCAAACTTTTTGTAGTTATTGCTGTTAATGGTGCTGTCTGAATTTACAAAGTAAGTCAATCCGGGTTTTGCATGGAAGCAAGGTAATTATCCCCCTTACTTTGTTAAAATACATTTTTGCTGTGATAGATGGGCAAACCATGATCCTGTCCTTAATTTTCCTTTTTATATTCAGACAGGTCCTCTCTTTTCACTCAATCAGTTTCCTTATTTTGTATTCTGTGTAAAGCCTTAATAAAAGGGACCTCTTTTGTTTTTAAACAATTGCCACAATATGTTTGTGAATGAAGTTACCTCTTAACTAGTGGACTATGCTCTGATGGCTGCCCTATCCTCACATAAGCAAGATAATTATTTTTCTTTTTAATGTGTATATTTCTTCTGTAGGTCCTGTTAAAAAATGGGTTACCAATAGTCATCGAATTGATTCCAACTGTGAAAGGCAGTTTGTCCTATACAAGCACAAATGAAAGACGTGGCTAAGCGGCAGTTAAATTCAATATTCAGCATTCAAATGATCTCTGCAAATGGAAGGGCAGAGTGACACTCAGAATCTTTTTGGTACCTGTAAAGGGCGTAGAAAGTTTCTTTATTAATTTTCTTTTTGCTTAATACTTCAAGTTGTTCTTAAAATTTTCCAATGTGTTTAATGACTCTTCTTTTGTCAGCTAAGAATGTAAAATGAGGAATGTAAACAGGAAGCTTATGCCACTTTTAAATCCTTACAAGTCTCTAGAGTATCACCATAGTAACTTGAGATTACATTATGATTTTTTAACATAAGCAAATTGCCTTTTTTCAAATTCCCTCTTATGGAGAAGAGCTGCAGGGTGAATAAGACACAGAAATGAAGTGTGCTTGGCTTGGGTTCTAAAGGCTCTGGCTCTTGCAGATGTTAAAAATTCTTTCTGTACTGCTCTTGAATGTGTAACTAATGAGAAATCAGAGAGTCAATTCCTTTGAGAATTATTAATGTATTTATTTTTGAGCATTTAAAACATAGTAAAAAATCGCCCAATGTTTATACAGAAATTGTCCGGCTGCTAAATATTTGAGTAACTGAGAAACACACAGGAGAACCTCCATAGGTGACCTTCTCCCTGACTAACCACCTCCTTAAGTTGACCTGATTTTCACAGAATGGACATGCGCCACATATACGTACCCGTACAGTGGGCCTAGTTCTTCAACTGACCACCTCCATAGAGGAACCAGTTTCTTACACTCCCTTGAGTGGTCAACTTACAGAGGTTATACTGTACTTCAAAATATATAAAAATATAGTTAGAGATATATAAAAGGTTAATTTTAAACATGTATACTGTGAATATTTATTTTGTTAGCATAAAATTAATTTAGAAATTATACACACTCAATCTTACAAATGTTAAAGAAATATTTTCTTTTTTCCTTGTTCTTCATTAAATATGTAAGGTGCAAATAATATTTCCCGACAATTCTAGGTGGTTTAAACATTTCAAAACATTTATATCCCTGGATACCTTTCTAAATATTCTAGAATGTTTCTGGCTCTCCTGCTTAAGATGTATAGAGCTAGAGCTATACGCCAGCTATAAGAGGATGTAAGTCTAGAAGCCTCTAAAGACCATCATTCTTTTATGAAAGATACAGGCATCATTCTTTGTGAAGCAAGAATAAAATCATGCCCTTTATTCATTGTCAATGGGCCTGCTCTTCCAGAATACATTACTATCTTTTATCTAATAGCCTATTACAGACTGCAGAGCATGTAAAAGCAGTAATATCACTCGGGGTCTAGAGATTTCATTTTTTATTTCAATGCCATTATTAAATAACCCCTTAGATGGAAATTCAATACTGGCATACTACATGATAAGCGACGTTAATAGCTCATGTTATGCAAGAATTGAGCAATTACTTGAAACTTAATAGTAGGCCTGTGAAAATGTGTAATTGGCCAGATTTTCATCCACAGTAATGTTATGTAGTTATCCTAACATTAGCATATTAGACTGTAGTCCTTTGAAAAAAAGCTCATGAAATAGGGCCAGATTACTAAAGAGGAGACTCCTTTTATCTATCTCTATTGGGATGATGGGGGATAGAAACACTTGTGATTTGTTTGAACAGAAGTTGTAGGGCTATAACGGGATTTGAGCAGTGAAATCTTCACACATTGGATATTCCTTAGTTTATACATATATATGTCACCAAGAGCAGTGTTTTTTTTAAATGGAGATTCTTTATAATTTGAAGAATATTTTAAGATTTAATCACACAGTCAATGGGAAAATTAATTTAAATTTGTTAACTGATATAGAAAAAGGGAAAAAATATTAAATATAAAAAGTCAGGAATGAGGAAAGAAAAATAATCACTGGGTGGCAAATTAGGAGTAATTATAATTAAGGATGATGATGTTATTATACTCAAAAAGCTGTGATAGAGGAAAACCACATTGGAAAAGAAGATTAATCATGAAAATTTTGAAATGTTGGCTTAGGAGCAAGAATCATAGAGTTGTGTACTCATTGAATTAAAACAGATCTTCTAGCATTTCACCACTCAGGCAAAATTTCCTTTGTTCTATCCAGTGACAACAAATGAACTCTTAGAAGGTCATGGATCTAATAATGAAATGGGATTTGAAAAGGGTCTTTAACTTGAAATTCTGAGTTTTTAAAGCAATGAAGAGAAATTATACCCTGGAAAAGCAAAAAAAAAAAAAAAAAAAAAGAAAAAGAAAAAGAAAAGAAAGAAAAGGAAGAGAACAGAATTTGTTATAAAGTATAAATTGATGAGTCCTATATATGCATGTTATATGCTGAATAATGAATGTATCTTTCCAAAGATGTTTATGACCTAATCTTCAGAACCTGGAATATGTTATCTTACATAGTAAAAAAGACTTTGCAGATATAATTAAGTTAAGGATTTTGATATAGAGAGATTATTCAGGATTACCTGGGTCAGCCAATAGACTCATGAGCATTCTTATAAGAGGGAAACTGACTGGAGGATGGGAATTAGAGAGAAAAAACATAAAAACAGAAGTAGAGGGCAGGGAGAAGAGAAGAGGTCACACTGCTCCCTTTGAAGGGGCTGTGAGCTGCAGTGTGTCTCCCTAAGTCTTTGCATCTCTTAGCTGCATCTGTCTATCCCAATTCCAAGAAAGTATTTTTCTTCTTTCCTCCCTCAGCGTTTTGTTTTAAATGTGCATGTGCTCATGAAAACTGATTTGTCCAAGACCTCCCTGGCCTGAAAACATTTCTATAGTCAAGGCAGTTGTAGTTATTAAGATTTCATGGGCCCTTTTCTCCGCTTTGCAAAGGCCCCACCTCCACAGTGTTCCTGGGAGCCTCCAGAGGTTGCTTTACATTTGCTTACAAAACAGAGCACTTTTCCTGGTAGATCACACTGCTCTCTGGACACCACAGTGCTCCAAAGGTTCTCTCCAGTAGATTTTGTTGTGTTAGCATATCCTGTGCTCTGTTCTAGGTACCACTGGACCCCTCCTAGAGCCATCCCCAAAACACTGCCACAATTTGCAGGTTAGTTTTTAAGGCAAAAAATGGAGAAAGAAAAACAGTTCTCTGTTCTTGCTACTCTTCAGTGCTAAATGAGTCAAAGGCAATGCTCCCAATAACTGACAGTTTTAATGACCAGTTATTTTGTTTATTTAGTCCCCCTCTATTATTCATGTGATCCAAAAGTGAATCCAAATAAGGAATACTTGGGAGAGAAATTGAATGAAGATGCCATGTCATAATTGGAATTGTCCCCTTCCCTTGACAGTCATGGCAACTGACCCTTTGGATCAAATCCTTCTTCATCCATGGAGTTTGCTTTCTATTATCTCCCTCTTTTTCCAAATGCATTTGTATTCAATCTCTTTTTAAAATCTAGAATGTTGTGGTCAGCTTTGAATGTGGCTTAAAGTTGCTGAAACCTCATGAAAATCAACTTTGGGGAGGTTTTCTCTACCCGTATGCGAGTGACGACACAATGCCCCTTTAACATTTACGCTTGTCTAAGCTTGATATGATTCTGATGCCCTGGGAGGGACTAGCATGCGTCCTCACAGTGTCCAGCCAAGATTAAAATCCTGATCTACCTGAAAAAATTGCTAGGTAAACAGTTTTTATCTAAAAAATAGAATCTATTTTATGTTTGGAGTTTTGTTGTTAAAATATAAAGAATCCACTCCACCTGCAAATGCTGCTTTTGCAAAATGTGTCATCGCCTGTGGGATTTGTAAGAACTGTGTATCCACCAAAAAGAAGAGGTGGCTATGAAGTCTGCCCTGTTTATGTCGAGCCTGAGTAAAAAGCCGGAAATGCTACCTGTGGCCAAAGTAGTTGGTGACTTAGGTTCTTTCCATCTTTATAGCCTAGTAATGGGTCCATTTGAAATAATAACTTTGACTTTGAACTAATTTAAACTAATAATAAATTTATTTGAACTAATAATGTCAACTTTCTTTACGTCATTATTAAGGACTGTTGGGAAAACAGGAAAAATAAATACTGATTTCACACTTTACTCAGAGAAATTGACATCTGCTCAGTAAGAATAGGATGCTCTAGTAACGATTTTGTCTCTGAATTGCTTAACTGATCATGTAGAACAAATTTACCCAAATATTGACAGTTAAAAACAGAATTATCTCACCCAGTTTCTCAGGGCCAGGAATTGGGAGCAGCTTAGCTGTACGGTTCTGAACTAGAGTCTCTCATGTGGCTGTAGTCGGGCGACGTTCATTGGAAGAGTTGGCTGGAGTCTGTTTCCAAACTCGCTTACATGTCGGTCGGCAGGAAGCTTCACTTCCTTGCCAGTTGGCCCTTTCCTTTTGGCTGTTCTGTTGTCAGCTGGCTAACAATAAAGTGAGAGGAGTGAGGAGAAGGAGCAACACCACTGTTTCCAGTTACTGTGTTTATTAAACGCAAGTCACTGAGTCCAGCCCATATTCAGCAGGAGAAACTCATGTAACTCACACGATTGGAGGGCTATCTTAGGGTAATGGGTACCATAGTCACCAAATTGCTAACTAATTTGAGCAAAGGACTGTGCCTCTTGGATTGTTTGATTTCTCTCAAGTTTACAGATTTTACTATATAACTTCTTCTACATCTCTTCTTCTCATCTCTCTGGTATATAATCAAGAATGATTATATACCAGAAGATTTAGATAGAAACATAATCAGTGAATGGGAAGATTTAAGTCTGGAACTTTGTTGCAGATACTCCAATTCTGCAATGTATTTGCTAATTTAATTTAATTTAATTTTTGTAGGATATTTTATTACAACGACCAGCAGCAATTGCAATTAAGTATCATAGATTATTTTACATATCACTATTTAAGGGTCATTTCTCAAATCCCCTCAACTTACTATTATGGAAATTAAGATCCAGAATTGTTTCATAGGTTGCTATGAGTCACAGGCTAATTACTGAAATTTATCTTTGTAAGATATCGTATGTAATAGGAATATTTTTTTGCTAAGGAAGTAAAGTAAATAACACATATTGAGAAAATACTATCTCCTGAGTGTTTTTAATCTTCCTAACAATTCTAGCAAGGTAAAACAAAATGATTTTCTTTGGTCACACGTATATAGATTGGCACAGTCAGGATTTGATACCAGGCAGTCTGGCTCAAAAACTTAGTCTTTCAATAAGTTTATTCTCTTGTGTAGAGAGGCGCTGCTGCAGAATTTGCACATGATTCTAAAGCAAATTCAAAGGAAAGATGAGGCTGAAGCTTACTAGTAAAACCGCACACCGAGGGAATTCACAATAAGAGCAGATGCTGTGGTGGTTCTGGAATGGCTTAAAACTTCTGTAAGTGTATTCATACCCCAAACTTCAGGAAAATGAAGATAAGAGAGAATGTATCAGATCTGAAGTAGGATTTTGAGCACAGCGCACATTCTTAAATTCTAGGAAGTCAGTGTGAACTCCAATTTCTTAATTACATGTCAAACTCAGTAGTTTTACATTTTAAAAGCATAAAATTTTTCTGTTGCTATAGTGCCTGTTAGAAATGATAAGTTGATCTTTTGTCTAGCCATGTTAGGAAGAAGTTGGGCTTCGCTGTGGGATCAAATGATAATGGTAACTTACTAGGTATGAATTGACAAACACCAATCTCAGTAAACATCAATTATTTCTCTTGTTTTTGTTATCATAGTTAATCATTTGCTAGAGAATTCTGGGAACAACTTACAATGAGGTACACAGAATGACTAAAGATTCTCCGAAGCCCTTTTTTCCCAGTATTTTATCTGTTTTGTAGACCTACTCAAAAATTCAGAGAAAATTCTGAGTATATTTGTGGCTACAGTGAAAACAGCATAGAACACACAGCCATTATTTAATGTTTTCAGGAAACAGTCATATGAGTTAGAGTGTCAACACTGAATTTTTTTTCTACTTTAATATTTTTGATACAGATTGATAAAGAGAGTGACATAATTTTTGTGCTGAGTAGGGTTGGCCATATAAAATATAGGACACCCAGTAAAACTTTAAAATTCAGATAAACCACAGATAAATTATTTAGTGTAAAATATTTGGGTCACATTTATACTAAAAAATTCACTGCCTATCTGAAATTCAAATTTAACTGGCATTTGTATTTTTACTTGCTAAATCTGGCAAATTTAATTTTTAGGTCTCAACAAGAATTGAGAATGTTCTTTTCTGTTATGAATTGGGGGTCCGGTCGTCACTTTCTTTAGAATTCCACTTTAAGCTATAACCTAAGAAACAGTCGCACCTACCTATTTAATGAGAAAAGCAGAAGCTTTGAGGTAAGATTATCCTAGCTATAACCCTGCTCTGTTATTTACTATCTGAATGATCAGAAACAAAGTAGTCAACATGTATATATTTCAACCTGTTTGAATAAGACATGTGGACTAGGTCTAGGTATGTTGATTTTTCTCACTGGAATCATAGAAATGATTATAACCACCTTAGCGGATTCTTCTGAGGATCAAATATATCTAAAACCCTTAAGGTTCTCTCATACACATATATAGCTCAAGTATATATTTACATTATTATTTCCATCTTTCTTGTTGTTATAAAATTGTGTGGCCTTTCTTTTTGATATAAAAATAAACACCTTTCCTACTTATGAGCAAATGGTATTATATTAATAATAATTTGAATACCATCAATTTTTCCATACGTATATAATCCTGGTGAGCCATTCTGGATTTTTTGCTTTTATTTTTGGAACTCTCAGGGAGTGTCTGATATATTCTTGTAAACTCTTCTCTTATATTTTCTATTTCCACCCTATTGTTTAAATTTACTTTAAAAAAGTATTTTTAAAAATATTTATCTCCTCTGTAACTACAGCTTCTGATGTCCTTGAAACTGTCAATCATTTATTTGTTATTAATTCCTTATGCTTCCAATGTTGTAAGTTTTGGAGGGGTATAAAAGTAGGGTACAAAAGTATACTACATTTGCTCCAATGCTCAGTATACCAGGAATGAACCATATTTCAGACATTAATAGGGACAATTCTCTTCCCCTTAGCATTTGAGGTATGTAAAGGGCTATTGCTTTGGTTCCCATATTTCAGGTTTCCTTGTAAAATTATTCTTTGTAGGGGCCAAACCTCCAAGCATAAGCCTATTCTTATTCTCCTTTCCTTCCTCCTATAAAAGTGGAATTCAGAGCCTTTGAGTTACCCCCAAGGATAAGAAGGTTAACAAATAGTAAGGATAACCACATAGCAAGCTACTTTTCCCTTCCAGAATATTCTGTATATTTACCTACAGTCACTTTATTCATTTAGCATTCACTGGAAAGAATGCAAGGTAGAATTCAATGTGATGTACCACAGGAGGTAGACAAAAGAAGCTCATTCAGAAAATGATCACAATCGCAGAGTATTTACCAGAAAGAAATTGAACAAATGACTGTTCAAACTGAAAGCCACATAAAAAGGCTTGGAAGAATAGCTTGAAATAGAGGGTGTTTTTTTGTTCTTTTGGGGTGAATATTAGTGTCTGTATGATCTGTTTAGGGATGGAGTGATCCAGACCCTTTGGGTATAAAATAAGAGGATTTAATGAAGGGATATACTGGGAAAATGCCAGAACCAAAAATCAAAAAATATATATTTTTGTTATATCACAATCCAAAGGTGTGACATTGGCAAAAACACCAAACTATGTCTTGGCCAAAGAGAACTACTTGGAGACCTCTGAAGGAAATGGACTGCTTTCATGCCAGTCCAATTTTCTGCAAAACTCTCATCCCCTCATCCTTCTAAAATTGTCTTATTCTTCCCAGGAACCAGTTTCCTTCTGCTTAAATGTCCCTGCCCTTCCCGTACTGAGACAGACATTTTTACAGACGAAGCTCTCTGGCAATTGCATATGTCACTTGCTATTTTAATTATTTCTTTGTACGTATCCCTCATCTCCTTGGAGGTACAGGCCATATTCTGCTCATTTCTGTGTCTCCTGTGTCCCTTTACCAGAGATCTTTTGCATAGCACTCCTTCGTAATAGCTTAGCAAATTCAACACAGTGTAATTGTCCATAAAGAAAAAAAATGCACCTTTGAATAATTTCATTCTATTGTATGTGTTGTTCTATACTACTAAGCATGTTTAAAGCTTTAAAGAATTATGTAAAAAGCTATATAGATGCAAACAATTTGGTATATCAGGAATTAAAAGATACATATATTAATCTTCTGATATCTAGATGCTCATTCCAACATTAATATGTATCTTCTATTTTGTTGTCATGCCTAGAATCCAAATGAAATTTTATTGGTTCATCAAGTAATACAGTAGACTTGACTTGCATTCAAATCAGTATAATTAGTACAACCTTAAAGCAAATAAAACAGCTAAAGGGACTTTTATTATTATTTTGACTTTTTAGTGCTAAATAAATTAAGATAAAATGAAAGAACAGCATACCTCCCTGTGATCTGAAGCATAGCTTTTTGGATAGTACCAGCTGATTTTACAGACTTTGGCTAGTCTTCTGAATTCCAGCATTTTTACTTGATGCAGACACAGTTTCATTTGTAGAAAATATTGATAGATTTACACCAGAATTGAATACAATTTTTTATTTCTAGATCAGAACCTTGCTTGCCCAAAATATACACAATTACGTAATGAATTTAAATTAATCTGAAACTTTCTGGGTTTTTTTTTTTTACAAACTAGCACTAAAAATGATATAACATGAAGAATGAACATTTATTAAGGTGTACACATTCAGTACTGGGCTAGGTGCTTTGAATTTAATTTTCAGTTTTCTAGAAGAAGGGCATTATTGCTGTCCTCGCTTTGTAAGACCAGTAGCTGTGTAAGACCAGTCTACATCCAGATCTTGTTCTCTTAAAAGCTGCTCCGATTAGCTGTGGGACAGCCACAAAATGTTGTCATGAATCGTGATGAAAATTTGTTAATTCGGTGAATCAAGTTTTCTGGGCACTCAGGTTGCCTTGCACAGATGAACTCATGATCGGTTAGGTGCTCATATTTCTTTTGAATCCAAAGCAAGTTCATATTCTCCAAGGCCACAAGGTCAAGTGGTCATTATAACATGGCCACAAGGGGGAGTTTGCTGAGGGGAGAGAAGGCTGTACCTGCTTTCCTCTGGAAAATGTGTTACCTTGGAAATGTGTGCCATGATTTAGAGCAATGCCTAAGCTGAGGTTTCACCTTGCTACAACTTCTCCAGTGTGTTACAAAGGTCTTCCTGTGGTTCTATGTTCTTTATACCTAATTGTATCACTGGCTGGAACATTTCACAAAAATAAGACAGTTTTTAAAAGGTCGTTTCCAGGGTAGATACTAAAAAACATCATAATCATCTAACACAACACAATTCAGTTACTCTTAAATGATATTCCTTCTTTTTAAGTGGCTATTTCCTATGATATGCTGACAAGTTCTACAGAGCCAGGAGATGGGTAAATCAAGAGCTTTGGCTCACAGCAAAGGAGAATTCTATCATCAACATAAAATTGAATAAAGAATGCAGTCTGGAACCAAATGGCTGAAAATATAGATTTTATCTACTTAAGATAATTATGCTAAATGCACTCATTTAATTTAATAATTATATTATTATAACTGCAGATTAAAAACATACACCACAATAAAAGTTTTGGAGAATGCATTATAGAAAATAGGAAATTGACTCATTTAATAAACTTCTAATGAGGAACATACGAACTCATCTTAGGCAGCTGCAGAAACTCAAGGGTTTAATGTAATCTCTTACTTCAGCTCTTTTTTCCATATTTTAAGTAGTTAATGTAGATCATTCCATATTGAGGTTTCATCTCTCCATTAATAGTTTTATAAACTAGATGGGAAAACAACTCAAAAAGAATTATAGAAACCTAGATTTCTATCTGTATGTTTGTACATGTATTCAACATTATATATTTAGAGCTATAATATCCATAATAGTATTGAATATAACCCTCCATACTGATATTTGAACATTATTCTTAAATGGACATTTATTAAAAGTCTAATATACACCAGGCATGGTTCCAGGCACATGAAGATCCATGGGTAAACAAGATAGTCCTCAATCCCTTGCACTCTGAAGTATGTATTCTAGCACAAGAAATAGAAACAAGCAAAAACCATAATAAGTAAGTAAAATACATGGGATATTAATACATAAATATTACTAAACATAAATAAGATTAAAGAGGATTTAAGAGGAGTAGGTCTCCATGAAAAGGTAACATTTGAACAAGGACAGGATGGAGCAGAGGGGTTTTGCCTGGTGGGTATCTGGAGCAGAGGGACAGACTCCAAACAACAGGAACATCCAGTTCCAAGGCTCTGTGTGGCAGAAGAACAGGAGTATGACATTATCTGACTTAAATTTTTGGAAGAGTCATTTGTTTTGTACTGTTTTGTTTTGTTTTGTTTTTACTAAATAAATACACTGCCTGGGTATGTTGGGATGAGCAAAGATTCTAGATTTCCTAAAAGAGATGATAATAGCTACTACAAATATGATAAAAGCAGATTTTGGATTTCTTTTGAAAGTTGAACCAACTATATATCCTGAGATACTGGATGCAAGAGGTGAAGAGAAAAGAAAGATCAGAGGTTCCTCTGAAGTATTTGCCCTAAGCAGCTGGAAGGATGAAGCTGTCTTCAATGGGCCTAGAGAAGACTGAGGGTGGGGTACCGTGAGTGATAGGAAGAGGAAGAAAAGTTTGGTTTACTTTGAGTTTCAGATTCTTGTTACACAAGTGAGTGGCATTTTGATAGAACTCCCTCTTCCCATTAAAAACTCCTGACCTCAGGACCACCCTTTGTGACACTCTCCTCCGTGGTGGCGGTCCCTGATTAAAAGGCTTTTACTCCTGCTAACATGATGTAGCTCAGACTTTTTCTTTACACACAGACCTAGATAAGCATCACTGCCTGGATGAAGTTTGAGAGTCAGAGGAACCCTATAATTTTTCTTTTGAGGCTATCCCTAAATTCCTCTGAGTCATCTCCTTACTACTGTCACTCAGATTTCTTCTGAGTAGATACTTTATCAATATCTAAGTGGGGATAGACATGTCACAAAAGCTATGTCATTTTACTTGACAACTTATTACTCACTGTGGGAAAATAATGGTTTTCTGCATTTTCCTAGGATGGGCAGAAACTATGTACTATCTAAAAAATCAGTCTGAGGATTTCCTGACAATAAACTTTTCCCAAACTGCTTTGTAGGTGTCTGTCTATCCTCTTTGGAAACTTAATTTTTTTTTTAATTGACAAGGTGAGAGAACGTAGAACTGCTCTTCTGAATATTGCCGGTAATTGAGGTCTGGCTGACGTGAGGGAAAGCTACTCTTCTGGTTTCCTACTGACAAACACTTTGTTAGTGTGTGGAGGACGGAGGTCTCTATCTTTAAACAATTGAATCTCTGTATTTTGTACATTCTCATTACTTCAAGACAGCTAATATATCCTCTTTGCCATCTGCTAGAATTTAACAAAGACAGAGTTTATAGGAAATTACTTCCTTGTCACCCAGACACTAGGGTATAGGACATTTGACAAGAAATAATTAAAATACAGTCCAGAACACATGTGATGAAAATATGCCACTTCTTCATTTCAAAAGGATCTTGTGAAGCATTTCAAGAGTTTTGTTATTTTTTAAATTTAATTTAATTTTTCAGGCTTTTATTCTGTTAAAAAAATGCTTAAGTTTTTTAAGGGTTTTGTAACTATTTGGTAACAAGTGACAAGAAATAGGTGAGTAATTTATGCTGGTGAGGAGATTGCCTTTGTCTGTCTTGCTTGTGGGACACAAACAGATGTCAGGAGAGAATTCCTTTGTGCGTGACTCCGAGAGCAGAAAACTGCTGATGCAGCAGCTGAGATAGCTGTATTATCTGTCTGCGTGCTTGTTCTCTCCTGGTTCATAGAGCAGGGCTTTATCGTCAGAATGTAAATCAATAGAAAGAGAACTTTAGGACTATTTAGAATTCTAACCACTTGTATTAAAGGCATAAACCTCTTAGATTATGTAATATTTCCACATATTCACTCATTTAGTAAAACCTCAACTGTCTTCTTTTCCATTATCCTGAATTTGTGAGTCTGAAAGACGGAGCAATGTACCTAAAAATGAATTTATAAACAAGACATTTATTCCTTAAAAAAAAGTAACTACTTTACAAATCCCAAATTCTTATAAGATTTTTTTGTTAGTAAAAGAACGTTTCAATAGAACTGGCAAACCGAAGCCCACAGACAGAGGGACTCTGATCGCACTCTTCCCTGTCAATCTACAGCCACGTGGAATTGAGGAGTGTAAAAATGCCACCCTTCCACTCGGTGAAGCACTTTGGGAGTTTGTGCCTGTGCTTTGTAATTTGTGTAGTGAGCATTTTTATTAAAAGAGAAAAGCAATAAAGTAATGAGGGTGAAAAATGTCCTTATGATCAACAATAAAGTGCAAACTAAGAGTACATACTTAAGATGCTCCAACTAGATAGCTTATTTTGTGTATATATAATAAAGAAACGAGTAGCAACAATCCAATGTACTCAATTCTGATATGAGGACAATTGATTACAGTACATGGTGGGGGTGGGGTGGGGAATGGGAGAGGGGAGAGAGGGAAGGAGGGAGGGGATATGTGGCCATGGTATATGACACACCTCTTGGGGATGGGACACTATTATTAGAGGGACTTTACCCAGCAAATGCAAGCAGTGTAACCTGGCACGTTGTAGCCTTAATGATTCCCCAGCAATAAAAAAAAAAAAGTAATAATCTAGAGACAGCAATAAATTATTTCAAAAGTACCTCATGTGGCTATGGTAAGAATAGTTACTGAAAGGATAGTTGCCTGGGTTTTAACTTACTCAAATTTGTAAAAAGGCACTGGGACACAAAGGATTTTTGTGATATTTTTCTTGCCCTAAAGGAATTTGACATCCCAGCTAAAAGTCACTATTCTCTTTAAACCACTTATATAGAATACTTTTCACTAGTTTGTGCTAAAACTGGTAGAGATTTTTGATTTTTAAATTCTAAAATGTTAGCAAGCAGTTTGACTCTTCCAGACTGTTATGGGCTGAATCATTTTGCCAGCCAAATTCACATGTGAATCTTTAACCCTAGTACTTCAAAATATTACTTACTATATTGAGAGATCGAACCTTTAAAGAGGTCATTAAGTTGAAATGAGGCCAACAAGATGGACCTAAAAACAATCTGAGTGTTGTCCTTCTAAGAAGAGATTTGGGCCTAGACACAGAGAGAAGAAAATGCGAAGACTCAGGTAGAAGATGAAAAAATGGTCATATACCATTTTTGAGAGAGGTCTCATAAAAAAACTAACACCGATCTCTAACCTCTAGCCTCCAGAATAATGAAAAATTATGTTATTAGGACAGGCCTACCAAATTCAAATACAGATGAAAGAGACTGTAGTTTATATTACTAAAAAAGTATAAGGCATTTCATATTAGAAAGAAAGAACATAACATTCAATAACATTTTTCATTGCTGGGTTTTTAAAAAGCACAGGTTATACCTGTGGAATAGGAAAACATGGAGATATTCATGAACAGAGTCAGGAGGACGTAGGAATCTACTCTGGTGAATACCGACTATATGGCTGCAGTTAGTGAACCTCTTCACCTGTCTGCTAGGAATCACGTGTGATACGGATAGAAAACCAAAAAGGCTATAGCGTGTGTAAGTCATTTATTATTATTAATCATCAAAAGTCAGAATCTGTCTAGATCTTTCTCTAAGCATAATGGTTAAGAGTGTAGGCCCAGAAATGAGAAATATCCTCATTCAAACTCTAATTTTATGGAACTGAGCACTAAATATAAGTTACAACCAAAATGAGATACACTATGAGTACACTAATAGTGCTAACATCACATGGACGTGTCAGGATTCAATAAGGTAATCAATGTAAACTTCCAAGCCTAAGGTAGTTACTCACTATATGTGTATATCACCTATTTTGTTAGAATAATATTGTTCTATTTTCTATGTGTCATGACACAGAACTGAGGATGTTGACTTTTCAACTTTTTGGATGGTATTTGTTTTTATTCATAAGATCATTGTTTATTTCTCATTGTCAAGTGTATTGGAGAGGTATATTAAGCAGAAATAGCTTATTTATTCACCAGAAAGATCTGCTGTAATCATAGGATATTTCATAAGGACCTGGTTTTCTTGAGTCAACTTTGTAGAATGACAGCATATATTTAGTTCACATTTCCGCAATTCGGCTCACTGATTTAAAATTGATTTCATCCATCCTTGTGCATTCATGGATGATAAGTCTGAGTTTAGGCCAAGTTCATGGAGATAGCTTTTTAATGTAGAAATATGAAGTACTCTCATGCTAGGTGCTAGACAGAATGTTTCAGAAAAGCAAATCTACCCTGTGTAGCTCAAAGTCATAAAGAAACATTCTACTAACCAGAACTTACTGTCATTCTAAAATGCACCATTAGCCCCTCTGGCCAGGGAAACCGCAGGTGAGTGAACGATCCCTCGCCCTGCGCTTGCAGGGCTCCCGCAGGGCTGCGGTCAGCTGGAGACTATCCCAGCGACTGCTGGACCTCTCCAGATCAGCCCACAGCTGGGAATTGCCATGGCATCTGCACAAATCTCTGCCTGTCTTCCGCAGGGCTCCAGCAGGTCCCTCCCTGGCGAGTGGATCCCCTGGGGAAGGGGTGGCTCCGTGCCTGTGCTCGCACAGCTTTCGTGGGCCTGCCTTCTGCCAGGAACTCTGCTTGCAGCAGCCGGACCTCTGCTGGGCGGCCCACGGCCAGGGACGCTCCTGGCAGCTCCCTGATCCGACGCCCAGGCCTGAGGGGCTTTTGTGCATCAGCGGTCAGGCTCAGACGGCCCTGGCCTCTCCGGCGTGGGTCCCCAGCCGGGAAGTTTTCCAGCAACCACACAAACCTCTGCTTGTCGCCTGCAGGGCTCCAGCAGCTCCCCACCGGCGAGTGGGTCTCCTGGCGACGGGCGGTTCCGTGCCTGTGTTTGCATAGCTTTTGTGGGCCTGCCTTCTACCAGGAACTCTGCTTGCAGCCGCCGGGCTTCTGCTGGGCGGCCCACAGCTGGGGATGCTCCTGCTCCTGGCAGCTCCCTGATCCAATGCCCAGGCCTGAGGGGCTTTTGAGCATCAGCGGTCGGGCTCAGTTGGCCCTGGCCTCTC
>CAUYRH010017046.1:0-33375 GCA_963574655.1 Perodicticus potto
GACACGTCTGTCCCTTCTGAACCCCCTCACACCTATATGGCGCCTTTAGAGAGTAAACACAGACACCAGAGAAAGACAAAGTACACAGAACGCCGGGCCCGGACTTACCTCCAACCAGAGTGGTAGTGCCCTCTGGGGGGCGCTATCCCGGACGATTAATGGGGCACTACACTTAACTGCTTTTTATTTTTGTACCGTATATAGTCTCTTTCCTGGAGATTTTCCTGGGAGCAAAGTGATCACTAAGCATCCTCTTAGATTAAATCAGCCACTCAGCTGCAGTGAAAAGAATGGAATTACGTTGGGATTAATTTTATCTGAAAGTACAAAGGAAGCAGAATTGCTTTCTCATGTCACATTAATTCCCTTTGAGACCAGTGAGTTAGCCTAACATTTTCTTTTTTTTTTTTTGAGACAGAGCTTCAAGCTGTCACCCTGGATAGAGTGCTGTGGCATCACAGCTCACAGCAACCTCCAATTCCTGGGCTCAAGCGAGTCTCCTGCCTCTGCCTCCCAAGTAGCTGGGACTACAGGCACCCAGCACAACGCCCGGCCATTTTTTGGTTGCAGCCGTCATTGTTGTTTGGCGGGCCCGGGGCTGGATTTGAACCCGCCAGCTCAGGTGTACGTGGCTGGCGCCTTAGCCCGCTGAGCCACAGGCGCTGAGCCCTGACTAACATTTTCACATAGAGAATTAAACCCAACTTAAAATCCAACCTCTCAGTTATTTTACTGCCTCTGGTAGTTTAGAGAAGTAGTTGTGTGTATATGTTACAAGGACAAGAAAAGCAGAAGGGAATAAAGAATATAGTTTTAAATGAATTGTGGGCAGTTTACTGTCTTGAATGCAGCAAACAGTCCTGTAAAGTGCTGGCAGTTTTTGCATACACATTTATTTATGGAGAAATGCACATTGTAAATGAAAACCACACGGTGTAACAACAGTGACTCTTTATTCTACCTCATGTTAGATTTTGGGCAAAAAGCAGGGATTCTATGTCCATGTTGGTTTTAGTCATTGGAAGTTCATAAACTGACAAGGTTTGATAAAGGTCCTGCCATGTCCATGCCTCTTATTCTTTTTTTGCAGTTACTTTTGTGTAAGTGTAGAATATTATTAGAAAAATCCCTAGTAGATTAGTGAATAGAAAGTTGCTTTATACCCTATTAAGTATGTTAATTGATTGCTCAAAATCATGTTTTATATCCACATTTTGCCACAGTGTTAAGGATCTAAATAAACTGTGTACTGGTGAGGGGGAGTTACCTTCATGTGCTGCTGGGGTTTTTGGGGGATAGGGTTGTACATTGGTAGCCTGATTTTGGTAAACAACTTGACAACATGTATTAAGAATCTTAAAAATGTTTATATTCTTCAATCCCACTTTTAAAAGTCAATTGTAAGAGTATAATTAGAAGAGTGGTCAAAGATTGATGGACTGAGATATTCTTGCAATGTTATATATAATAGCAAAAAGTCTATACATACATGTAGATACACACATGCACACACACTTATAAAAAAGTAGCCTCCCTATTCAAAAGAGAATGGCCAAGTAAATTAAAATGCAGCTCTTTCATTCAGTGGCGTATCTGCAGCTGTTATAAATCAGGTTTATGAAGAATTTTAATAAGGAAGAATGATAATTAGATAATAAATGTATAAAAAAATTTTAAACTATCATGTGTTATGACTTCAACTATTCGGCTACAGTTACTTATCTATGGAGAGTGTCAGGAGCAAGCACATTATAGTATAGGTGTGTTATCTGTAGGTGGAGGGGATAACAGCTGTGCAGAGGAAACGAGGGCTATTATCTCCCTTGGTAAGGGGAATTTTTTTTTTTTTTTTTTAGAGACAGAGTCTCACTTTGTCACCCTTGGTAGAGTGCCATGGCATCACAGCTCACAGCATCTTCCAGCTCTTGGGCTTAGGTAATGCTCTTGCCTCAGCCTCCCAAGTAGCTGGGACTACAGGCATCTGCCACAATGCCTGGCTATTTTTTTTGTTGCCGTTTGGCTGGGGCTGGGGCCAGATTTGAACCTACCACTCTTGGTTTATGGGGCCAGCGCCCTACTCACTGAGCCACAGGCACTGCCCTCACTAAGGGGAATTTTTATGGGTGAGAAAAATGATGTTAAAGTCACTGACCTGTGTGTTTTAAGATGGTGGGAACCTTGTTTAGTTGTGGTGAACTTTGCCAAACAAAATTGTGATCATTTGCCAGAGCAGTGTAGGGGAACTTACCTATCTATATATTTTAAATATAGTAGAACCTCTGTAAGTTGACCAGCCAAGGTACTGTAACAAGCTGGTCAACGTACAGAGGTGGTCAATATAAGGGACTGATATGTACATGTGGTGCATGTCCAGTCCATGAAAATTAAGTCAACTTAAGGAAGTGGTCAGTGTAGGGTGGACTGTCTATATATAATTATGTATATATTTGATTTTCTAATAATTTAATAGCCAGATAGCAATAACACTAACAATACTAAGTGTTTTTTTCTTTGACAAAGAAAGTACTTTTACGCTAGGCACCTGTAGCTCAAGTGGCTAGGACACCAGCCACATACAACAGAGCTGGTGGGTTCAAATCTAGCCTGGGCCTGACAAACAACAATGACAACTACAACCAAAAAATAGCTGAGCCTTCTGGCGGGCTGCTGTAGTCCCAGCTACTTGGGAGGCTGAGGCAAGAGAATCGCTTAAGCCCAAGAATTTGAGGTTGCTGTGAGCTGTGATGCCACGGCACTCTACCCAGGATACAGCTTGAGCCTCTGTCTCCATGAAAAAAAAAAAAAAGAAAGAAAAGAAAGTACTATTGAAAATGACAGAGCATTGAATGATTTTCTCATAGTTCTAATGAACATACTTTGACTTACACATACCTCACCTTCTGTGTAGTCTTTGATATTTACTTGTGAGCTTGGACCTGGGGTGCTGTTGGCAGCCACTGACTATATAATGTCAAACTACTTGACCCACTGAACAACAGAATCCAGCTCCTTGTTCTCATTATCACAGTTCTCCTGCAAGCTGAAAAAGGTTGCCATGGATAAATACAAACTCTGCCAACAGGTATTTAGTGAGCGCCTTTTGCAGTCTTAGGTTCTTTCCCAAATCTACTAATAGCATGTTAAGAGCAACCTAATAGAAAGGTGGATTTAATAAAAGAGATGCCATGGGATAATATTTAGGTAGTAGTCATGAGCTTTGAATCTTTAAAGGATAGCTATAAAGTAACTCAGTAGGTCACAGGCTAGGGTTAAAGTTGACTCTGAAAGTTGTTTCACTGCTTTTTAATAAGTAAATAAATAGTTGAAGAAAGATTTGGCAAGAGGAAGGAACATCCTTCTTGTCCTCATTCTCTCAGGGAAATGCCTCCTGTTATCAGGCTACGGGGATGTTTACTTTGCCTTGACTGCTTACCAGTGGTGTGTCAGCTCCTAGCCCTGAACTGAGTGCGAGTTCAAATAAACCAAAAACGTTTTCACACAGCTGGACTCTTCTGCTGATGAGTGGTGCCAGTATGTCCTCTTTTACTTTTTAAGGAGAGATGAACAAGAAAAAACTTTGAAAGGCAATTCATGACCTAATATCCATGACCTTGTTAAACTTGAGTTTGCAACTTTGAGACTTTGGGGTATCTGGCATAAGATGACCAGCAGGTTCTGGGAAATATAAATTGATTTATTAAAAGCTATACTTGGCTCAGTGCCCGTGGCTCAGTGGTTAGGGCACCAGCCACACACACCAGGGCTGGTGGGTTCGAACCCAGCCCTGGCCTGCTAGACAATTTCAGCTGCAACAAAAAAATAGCCAGGCACTTGTAGTCCCAGCTACTTGGGAGGCTGAAGCAAGAGAATTGCTTAAGCCCAAGAGTTTGAGGTTGCTGTGAGTTGTGATGCCACAGCACTTTACCGAGGACTATATAGTGAGACTCTGTCTCAATAAATAAATAAATAAATAAATAAAAGCTATATTTAAGGTACCTTGCTTTGTATTACTACCCAGTTTTATTAATGATTAGGTTTAACCTTTCTTTGCATAAATCAAAATGCACATAAACTCTTATTTCTAAAATCTCAGTGATACTGCATTGTCATTAAATGCTGTTATACCCCATAGTCGTAGGTCCACTGTACAGTACCCTGATCTAGCATAATGCCTGGTGTGTAGCAGGCACTGATTTTTAACATTGTACATATGAATGAATAAATGAGCAGGGGAACACATAATATAGCTAGAATATGCTGAATTTAGAGAAGATGATCAAACACTACTTTTGGGATTACATTATCTTAAGGTATTTCATTCATTTTAAGAACCATTCATGTAGTGTCTCCTTTCTCCTAGGCACTAGAATTTTACAAAGTTAAAATGATACCATTCTTGCCTTCAAAGAAGTCATAGTTATGTAACCAGAAAAGTTGTACAACAGAGTAATGAGTGCAATGGTCGATGCCTGTCCAACAAGGTATAGGGGTGGCACCGAAGGGAAAGAACCATACAGGGTGGCGTGGACATTGCTACTTTTACTAATTTTATTTATCTTGTTTACTACCCATCTGTTCCACTTGAATGTAGGTGTAAATTTTTGTCTGAATTACTTATTTTTATTTGTATATTTTTAATTGCTGAATCTCCAGCTTCTAGGTTAGTACCTAGGATAGGATAAGCATTCAATAAATATTTATTGCATGAGTGAGTGATTTTTGGTAGAAGAACTTCCTGATTAGATTTCTACCAATAATATACGATAGTGATTTTTACCCACATCCTTGCCAGTGCTGGGTTTTGTAAAATTTTTAAAGTTTTGCTAAACATGCCATACTATCTCTAGTAAAAGAAACAACTCTCTTTGACTGCCATCCATTTTTTAGCAATTCTGTTTTCTGCTGCCCTCACATAGAAGGACCCTCAAAGGAGTGCTTTCTGTGTCCTCTCCCTTCTCATTGTGTCCTGAACCCATTGCCACGTGCTGGCGTCTGTCACCAGTGATCCCCATCGGCACTTTGTGTTGGTGTCTCATCAGTGTTTGAGACCGTTGATCAATCTTCTTCTAGAAATGTTTTCATTTTCTCCCTGGACACAACACTGTCCTGGATTTTTTCCTGTTTCATTGACTGCCTTTTCTGAGCCTCCATTGCCACTTCCTTCTCCTGTGTTCCATCTTCAAATGTTGGGGTATCCCAGGCTCTTCCCTGGTCTCTCTTCTCTTCTTTCCCTGGTCCTCTGAACTTACTTTCCTTAGAGGGGCTTATCTTGTGCTGAGGCTTTCACATGTCTAAAATCTGCACTTCCAGCTCGTCATTGAGTGCGCTGTATCTGTCAGGCTCTGTAGAGAGCTTTTACACCAGACAGCAGCCACCTCGCTCATTCTCCAGTGGTGCAAGTGAAAGATTTCAATGATTTTTGTGGTTTAGACTTTTTTTTTCTTTTAAAATGTTTCTCAGTGAGCCAAGGCCTGAGCTTTGCTCTGGAAGTCTGTCCTTCCTTCTGTATTTCGGCGCTATGCATCCAGATCCTGGACCTTCATGGATGCAGCTGTTTCTCACTCTCATGATGCTGTGCTCTTCAGTGAGCTCAGGTAAGAACTGAAGAGTGCTGGGCCTTGGTCAGAGCCTTTTGTCTTAACCCTGCAGGAGACAGATTTGACTTCAAGGCATTGCCAAAAATAGTGGGTTTCACCCCTCTCCTCCCAACCACCCCTCCCTCCCCTTTTCTCCTCCATTCCTTCTTGTTGAGACACGGTCTCACTCTGGGGTCTTGATGAGAGTGCAGGGGTGCAATTGTGTCTAATCATAGTTTAAGGCAACCTCAAACTCCTGGGCTTAAGTGATCCTCCTGCCTCAGCCTCCTGAGTCGCAGGGACTACAGAAACAGGCCTCCACACTTGGATACTTTTCCTACTTTATGTAGAGATGGGCGTCTCACTGTCTTGCTCAGGCTGTCTCAAACTCCTGGCCTCTAGCCATCCTTCTGTCTCAGCCTCTCAAAGTGCTAGGATTACAGGTATGAGCCACCATGCCTAGCTGATAGTAGGGGTTTGTTTCTAAAGATGTTTCTAAGATTTGTTTGACCAGTTAGGAGATTTTAAAAATTGATTAATTAGGCAATTTAAGGATCTCTTAATAGTATTTTGAGCATTAGCATCCTTGTCCTTGTAATTTATTCCTTTTGTTGCCTTAAAAGTAAATATTTTCTAATTACGAAAGGATGTGTTACAGATTTTTGAATTTGGAAATAATAACAGGAGTAAAGTGCTAAATATATACCACCACAGAAAAGTTTTAGAACCAGCATGGTATAATGCACATATTCACCTTGGAGTGGGAGAACTTGTTTTGAATCCTCTCTGCCACTTTCTTTCATGACCTTGCCTAGTTTATTGTGTACCTCTTTGGATTCCTAAAAAGCTTAAATATGTTTACTGTTAAATGTATATATAAACTTCAAGCCCAATACGTGGCCCACGTGTATTTCTTTTATATTTTAGAATTATGTAAAAATGGTTGTATAAGTATATACAAATTCAGCAATGTGTATCCATTGAGTAATATTTAAATATATATATCTTACCCATTAAAATACGATATAACTCACTATAGTACATCTGGTAAGGGAGAAATTGTTTTTGTTTGTTTGTGTTTTGCTGCCACCCCAGAGTCAGCCAAAAGAAGCTGCTTAATCTTCATTTCTTTTTTTTTTTGTCGTTGTTGTTGCAGTTCGGCGGGGCTGGGTTTGAACCCGCCACCCTCGGTACATGGGGCCAGCGCCTTACTCACTGCGCCACAGGTGCTGCCCTTAATCTTCATTTCTGATTAAATGTCCTATAAAAGTAGGTTTAGTAGTAATTCATTGATTTTTTTTTTTTCTTCTAAGTACGTTATTCCACCAGATGATATTCCTGCTCCTTCCTTCTTTTGGACGGAAGGAGAATCTGTATTGATACTTTAGTGTAAGAACACCCCCCTTCCAAGTTCCTGAAGGAATAGGTATAACAAATGAAACTATTCCCAACACCAGATAAAAATATTAAATTTATATTGAAGGAAGGATGGAGTTTTATTTCATTTGTGGCTTTTTAAAATTTCTGCTTCTTAAAAGTTGAATGTTATTTTTTGCTGAAGGGAAGCGCTCAAGAAGTGCATTGCCTTCATTTATAAAATAACTTACTCTACACTGACTCCTATTGTAAAAGAGGAGAGAATTCTTATTTGGGAAGTCATCTTCACCTTTTCATGTTCTTTCATTTTTTACAAGTCACCGTTAAAAAAGCAGTTCGCTATTTCTCACTAGTAGAATTTGTATTATATCTGACTTATACATAAGTATTTTTTCTGTTCTACTCTAATTGTTAAGTCCTAAGTTAACATGATGTTGCCCTTTTTTTCTTCCCTCTGAGAGGCTTGTGAGAATTTTACCAGAACTTTTATAAGAATCAAGAACCCTAACATACATAGAGGAAGTAAGAGATTGCCTTTAAGGCCGGGTGTGGTAGCCATGCCTGTAATCCTAACACTCTGGGAGGCCGAGGCAGGTGGATTGCCTGAGTTTAGGAGTTTGAGACCAGCCTGACAAGAGTGAGACCCTGTCTCTAAAAATTTCCTGGCATTGTGGCGGGCACCTGTAGTCCCAGCTACCTGGGAGGCTGAGGGAAGAGAATTGCTTAAGCCAGGAGTTTGAGGCAGCTGTGAGCTGTGGTGCCACAGCACTCAACCCCAGGGCACGGTGTGAGGCTTTGTCTTAAAAAAAAAAAAAAAAAGAGAGAGAGGGAGAGAGATTACCTTTAGAGATGCGGATGAGATGTGTTTAATGTGTTCTTCTTTCTCTCCCCCTTCCCTGCTGTCACTCTCTCCCTGTTTTCTTTGCACATGGGGAATGTTCTGTTGTAGACTTGGCACCTTACTTTATTTCCGAGCCCCTTTCTGCTATCCAGAAACTTGGTGGACCTGTGGTACTTCATTGTTCTGCCAAGCCTGTGACTGCTCATATCTCATGGTTGCATGATGGAAAAAGACTGGATGGAAACACGGAACATATTCAGATTCATCAGGGGACTTTGACGATTTCTTCGCTCAGCCTACCCCTTTTAGGTTCCTACCAGTGCATTGCCAACAACAGTGTCGGTGCAATTGTGAGTGGCCCCGCAAAGGTATCCACTGCAAGTGAGTTTAATTTTGTCTCTGATATGTATGACATTGCTGTTAGCACTTACATTTTTGAATAGCGAGAAGAGCACAGGCTTTGGTGTGAAGCATGTAGGTGTCCTCACCCCAGTCTTGGCTCTCACTGTGTGACTTGGAAAAGGCACGTGTACCTCTGTGAGCCCTCCTGCATCTTCTTCTGAGGAATAATGTGAAAGTATCTTTTCCTTCTTTTTTTAAAGTTTCACATGACCGTTTTCTAATGTGAATTCTGGATGCTTTCTTTTTGATTATTTATAAGTCCTTAATATTGATAGCAACAAAGAAGCTGCTGTCTACTTTGACTCTCAGTTGTTACATGCACTCTCTTCTTCGTGTCTACTTGCTTTATTTGCCTTGATTATTGAGTGCTTTTAATTTATTTAATTGAAACAAGGCTGAAGAAGCAGGAAAATAATAACTGACTATAAAGAAAGGAATGTTGAGTATTGAACTTACAGAAAATCTTGAATGTGTGGTTTTCTTAGTAAGTTTGAGCCATTTGCCTTCTAAACGGTGATGGCTTCCAGCAATGGAGAAGTCTTTGTAAGGGTAGCCCCATCTACAGAACAGGCCTGGATTCCCCAGGAGCAATGAGTTCATCATAACTGGGAAGAGCCAATGTTTTTCTAGAGCTGTGACCCACAGACAGTGCCAAGACACACCCTGGAGTGCTGGGGCAGCTGCCACTACTGCAGGTCTGTCTGCAGTGAGCTAACACTTGTGTGTTCAGATACTCTTTAAGTGTTAAATTACTTTGTTTTTCGATGTCCTCTGTTTATTCCCAGAAACCATTTATTGCAGTGTGAGTAGTTGCAAAGAGAATAAAGATCCATAAGGAGTTTTTTTTGGTTGTTGTTGCAGTTTTTGGCCGGAGCTGGGCTTGAACCCACCACCTCTGGGATATGGGTTTGGCCCTCTGCTTCTTGAGCCACAGGTGCCGTCCTCCATAAAGAGTTTTGATCATTGACTGGGTTGAAAAGATTTATGTTGACAGAATGGAAATAATTATGCTTTATAGCTCTCCTAGACATGTTAGGAGCAGTTTATGTTTTTATGGTGTCCTGAAAGCACTGACTTAGCAAGAAGGGTGCCATGACTTTGGTCGCAGTCTTCAATTATGTTTCTTTGCCCTGCTGCTTTCTGTGATGAAAAGATCATGCTACCCTATGGACTGGGATTGGGGCCACAAAGACCATACTGCAGATGTTGTTTCTAGTTTTTCAGTTTCCTTTGGGAAAGATAATTCAAATTTGCATTTTTCTTCTTATTTATTTCAGTTCTTGGTGATTTTGGTTCATCCACAAACCATGTTATTACAGCGGAAGAAAAAAGTACTGGTTTTATTGGCTGTAGGGTACCAGAGAGTAACCCCAAAGCTGAGGTGCGCTATAAAATCAGGGGAAAATGGCTGAAACATTCCACAGGTGAGACCTTTCATGAAGAGCCAGTGGTGTACACAGGACAGATTAAACAGCCGGCTGTTGAGCTCTGTGTGCCTGGGCCGTGGAAGCAGGAATGTGTGGGCTGTGCTGTGTCTGTGCTGCAGTCATCGGTTACAGTGAGCAAGTGACTGACCCTCCCTGAGGGCTCCTTCTGGCCCCTCCCTGCTCAGGTCCACCTTCTTCACAGAAGGCTGCCTTCATGGGCCTGTCTAAAATGGTGCCTGTCCCTCTATCCCCTTTATTTCTTCATAGAATTTATCACACCTGAAATTGTTACACATGTTTTTGTTGCTTCTTTATCACGTGCCCCTCTCTGCCAGCCCAGGGTCCACACTGGAACAAGGGCTTCGTGAACGCAGGGCCCTTGTCTGCTTTCTTCCCGGCTCTATCACTTGTGCCTGGGCCACATCAGCAGAAAATAGCACTTGACGTGTATTAGTTGAAAAAGAAAATGAATGACGATGGTGTGACCAGTGCTGCGGTGGGGTTTGCCCAGGTGCTAGCTGTGGTCACTGTGCCTCTGAGCTTCTTACTTTCTGATTCACCATCTGTTAGGAAAAGGTCTCTGCCAGGCTCAGTTTCATTTTGCCAGCACCGTTGAGGTTTTTTTTTTTTTGCTTTTCTGCTTTGATGGTCCCTTTCTTTCATTCTGTGTTGTCCCCCTGATTGCTCGGCTCTTGTCTGAATGTGAGGCGTAGCTGCTAAGCTTTGTTGGCTTTAACTGTGGTGCTCATCACAAAGGGGGAGGCCTAACTGAACTGCCTTCCTTCCTCAGAGAATTACTTGATCCTTCCATCAGGGAACCTTCAGATTTTGAATGTATCCTTAGAGGACAAGGGATCATACAAATGTGCAGTTTACAATCCTGTCACACATGAATTAAAAGTTGAACGTATTGGCCACAAGCTGGTTGTTAGTCGTAAGTATTTGGGAGAAAAAACGGTAACTAGAAAAGGAAGAGTCTTCAAAATTATTCTTCATAAATTGTTGGAAAGTGAGAGTTTCTTTTTTAAAGATCCTATTTGTTTATCAAAAGAAATCCTTACAAAAAAATAAACATGTGGCTTGGCGCCTGTGGCTCAACGGGCTGAGGCACCAGCAACGTACACCTGAGCTGGCAGGTTCGAATCCAGCCCGGCCTGCCAAATAACAATGAGGGCTGCAACCAAAAAAAGGCCGGGCGTTGTGGCGGGCACCTGTTGTCCCAGCTACTTGGGAGGCAGAGGCAGGAGACTCACGCGAGCCCAGGAATTGGAGGTTGTGGTGAGCTGTGATGCCACGGCACTCTATCCAGGGTGACAGCTTGAGGCTCTGACTCAAAAAAAGAAAAATACATAAATATGTTAATGTATCATAGAATAGCACTGTACATGTTTTAAAATACACAATTTTATAGAAAGGAATTTTGGTCAAGGTGACAGTGAATACATATGGAGAATTTTGTCCTCTGCTCAAACAAGAAGGAATTATAGAGGAAACACAACTTTATTGCAGTGGTGATTAAATTGGTGCTAATTGTAAATTATGAAACAAAGAGATCTCTTTCTTTCAGGTATAATGAAGGTTATTGCTGATGTTTAGATTAAGGTACTTGAATTGAGAAGTACCAGCAGTCAGGACACAGTAGTGAAGTGGCTCCTGAACCTGTTGAGAGTTCTACATTTGCAAACTGCTAATTGGGTTACAAACCAATCCTCCACTAAGAAGGGTTTAGCTACTATGAAGGACTTTTCCATATGAAGAAGGGTAGATGAGAGCATGGGGATAATCACAGCTGTAGTAAGGGCGAGACTAGAGGCAAACACTTCTGATAATCTTTTGTATCTTTTCCTTTTCCAGGCCTTTCTGCAGATAATTTTCACATTCTTCACCCCACCCTTTCACAGGCATGGGCTGTTCTTTCCCATAGTCCTGTGACCTTGGAATGTGTGGTGAGTGGGGTCTCAGCTTCTCAGGTGCATTGGCTGAAGGACGGGCTGGCCGTTGTTCCGGGAGGAAGCTGGAGAAGGTTGTATTCCCATCTTGCCACAGACAGCATTGACCCAGTGGACTCTGGAAACTATTCTTGTGTGGTAGGAAATGAGTCTGGAGACGTGAAACAAGTGACTTACGTGGTTAACGTACTTGGTAAGATAATACTTATCAAATGTTTTTTTCAATTGGAGACATTTTTCTGGTCTAATTGATATTTGAAGGAAAGATCTGTTTGTGAACTAAAAATGACATTGGAAATATGTAGAAATGTTTACCCTGTAGCTGGAACAACCTTTACTTTTTTGAAGGACTGATGAAGTAGGCTGTGTTTCTGGATCTCACAGAACATTGCTCAGGGAATGTTCGTGGGAACTTTACCCTAACCTAGTTCCGTGGCACAGCTTGTTTTCCCTCTTCATGACATGGAGGAAGGAAAGTGGAAGTCAGCAGAATGGGAGATTCTTGGGTGTCTCTGTGTGTAATATGCAGTGGTCGTAACTAAGGGTACTGGCTGGGCGCGGTGGCTCACACCTGTAGCTCCAGCTCTCTGGGAGGCTGAGGCAGGAGGATTGCTTGAGGCCAGGAGTTCAAGACCAGTCTGAGCAAAGTGAGACCTCATCTCTACTAAAAAAAAAAATAGAAAAATTAGCCAGTCATTGTAGCAGGCATCTGTAGTTCCAGCTGTTGGAGGGAGGGGGCCATGGCACTGTAGCCTGGACAATAGAATGAGACTCTGTCTCAAAAAAAAAAAAAAAGTACTGACTAGAAAGATCATCCTCAAAAAGAAATCTGTTTTCTTTTCCCTTTCGGGATATTTTCACCTATGTCTGACTCATGAATAGGCTTTATTTCACTTACATTTCTATATTTTTATATGAAATTATATTTATATGAATTATGTGAATTATATTTTTATATGAGCTACCTATCTCACAATCATGTGTAATAGCAGAAAATGTTTTCCTTTTTCAAAACAGGATTTCGTGAAAACCAGAAAATAATGGGTAGGAAGTGATTTCACAGTAAATTGAATTTTTGTAAGCCTTTGGTATGTGTTTACACCCTTGGCCTGATATAAGTTAACCAACACTAGAATTAATGTCAGTGTGTGGCAAGTGGGCTTTAAAATTCAGTGATAATCATATCTGGATTAATATGCATAATCATTTAATTTAGGCATATACTATAGATGTTAATAAATGACTTACTTTGGGGGTACAGATTGACTTTATAGATCCTGAAAGATGGTCCCCTCATTATATACATTTAAAAGCAGGATTGACCATATCAATAATTTAACCTCTGAAGAAATAATTCTGTTCTGGGTCTGTTTAATGTGAAATCCAGAGAAACTTTTTTTTTATTTGAAGCTAATCACTTGACTGCTAGGAGAAGCCCCTAGGATTAGAAACTATTTGTGTGTGTATGTTCCTCTGTGTTTTGGGGAATTAAGTGGGTGGAGCCATCTATGAAAGAGTAACATATAGTTCATCCCATTACTGGAAAGTTAAAATGCATTCCTGGCTTGGTGCCTGTGGCTCAACGGGCTAAGGCTCCAGCCACGTACACCTGAGCTGACGGGTTCGAATCCAGCCTGGGCCCGCCAAACAACAATGACGGCTGCAACCAAAAAATGGCCGGGTGTAGTGGCGGGCGCCTGTAGTCCCAGCTACTTGGGAGGCGGAGGCAGGAGACTTGCTTGAGCCCAGGAGTTGGAGGTTGCTATGAGCACTCTATCCAGGGTGACGGCTTGAGGCTCTGTCTCAAAAAACAAAAAAACGCATTCCTAATTTTTTCTTGATGACCACAGTAGATAGAAGAATGTGAACAGACAACTTGACTTCAACTAGTTACTGGTAGAGAGATTTTGTATGACTTATATGATCATTTAAAAAGTATATCTTGAGGTCCAGGGTTTAATTTGTATGTTTTATTTTCAGAACATGCTTCAATTTCTAAAGGACTGCAGGACCAGATTGTGCCTCTGGGTACCACAGTACACTTCACCTGTGATGTTCGTGGAAACCCAGCCCCCAACCTTACCTGGTTCCACAATGCTCAGCCTGTTCATCCTGCCCCACGGCATCTAACTGCAGGAAACAAGCTGAAAATTAGTGGCGTCACTGCAGAAGACAGTGGGCTGTATCAGTGTGTGGCAGATAATGGGATTGGATTTATGCAGTCTACTGGAAGACTTGAAATTCAAAAAGGTAGGGTTTCAGTTCATGTCATTGTAGGAAGTTTTATTTTACAGATAGGCTTTTGTTCTGGTTAAAAATGAAGTCATTTTTACTAAAAGTAAATTGTCCTATAGTCAAAGGCCACACTTAAGGACCCAGAAGGCCAAATGTGGCCTTAAGGCTACAGATTCTCCACCCCTGGACTAGCTGCTTATTGATGCCCATTTTTCGCCTTTTGCTATTATAAACAGCTTATAGTGAATGCCCTTCTACAAAGAGTATTCTGTACATGTTTGAGTATCTTTATAAAAAAAGTTCCTAGGAATGAACTTGTAGGATAAAACCATATACGTGTTGGTAATTTGGGTAGATATTACTGAATTAATCTCTATAGTTAATTATTAGTTTCAGTCCCACCAACAACATGTAATACAGCCTGTTTTCTCGTACCTTCCCCAACCCAGGGTATTTGTTTTATCTTTGCCAGTCTGATGGATAAAAAGCAAGTGCTTTTCAATCTCTATTGCTTTTATTATCAGTAATGTTGGGCATCTTTTCATATGTTTTTGAGCCATTTGAATTTGCATTCCTGTGCATTGACTGTTATTGCCTTTTGCCCATTTTTTTTTTTTGAGACAGAGCCTCAAGCTGTCGCCCTGGGTAGAGTGCCATAGCATCACAGCTCACGGCAATCTCGAGCTCCTGGGCACAAGTGATTATCTTGCCTCTGCCTCCCTCCTACAGGCGCTCGCCACAACACCTGGCTATTTTTTGGTTGCAGCCATCATTGTTGTTTGGCAGGCCCGGGCTGGATTAGAACCCACCAGCTGAGGTGTATGTGGCTGGCGCCTTAGCCACTTGAGTCACAGGCAACAAGCCGCCTTTTGCCCATTTTAGAATTAGATTATTGGTGTTTTTATTTATGGGATTTCTTATATGTTAGGGAAATTAATTATTGGTCTATGATATGAGCTATAAATATTTCAAATTTCAGAGAATCAGTATGATACAGACTACATTGTCTGATCTTTCTACAATTAATTTAAAGGTTAATAATAAAAACATAATTGAAAAATCGACATATACTTAGAAATTTAAAGTTATACTTTTATTTTTTTTGAGACGGAGTCTCACTATGTTGCTCTGGGTAAATTGCTGTGGTGTCACAGCTCAGAGCAACCTCAAACTCTTGGGCTTAAGTGATTCTCTTGCCTCAGCCTCCCAAGTAGCTGGGACTATACGCGCCCGTCCCAGCGCCTGGCTATTTTTTGTTGCAGTTGTCATTGTTGTGTTAGCTGGCCCAGGCCGGGTTCAAACCCACCAGCCTCGGTGTATGTGGCTGGTGCCATAATCGTTGTGCTATGGATGGGCACCGAGCCTAAAGTTATACTTTTCAATAATTGGATCAGAAAAGGAATCATAATGGAAATTTAAAATACTTTGAACTGAATGATAATGAAAATACTGCAGATCAAGTTTTGTGAGAGAGAGTGAAAATGGAATTTAGAAGGAAATGTATAGACTCTTATAGTTGTAAAAGAAAACTGATAAGACTAAAAGTTAGTGAGGAAAGTGAAAGAATAACAGAATAGATTCGTAAAAAGCAGAAGAAAGATAATAAAAATAAGGTCAGAAAATAATCGAATAGAAAATAAAGATAAAATATAGAATATAAATGAAGATAGAAGTTGGTTCTTTATAAAGAAATAAAATGGACAAATCTTTGCAAAATTGATCCAGAGAAAAGAAAGCAGATACAAATAAACAATATTAGGAATAAAGGGGGTATTAAGTGCAAGTCTTATAACATGTAGAAATTAAAAATACTAAGTTTATGATAAACTTTGACAATAATTTACAAATACAGACGGACATAGACAAATTCTGAGGAAAAATATAACTTAGCAATGCTGACTTAGAAGAAATAAAAAGGCTTAATAGTCCTACACCTATGAAAAAATTGAATTAGGAGTTAAAAATCTTCCCACAAAGAAAACATCAGGCCAGATTGTTTTACGGAAGTTCTACCAAACTGGAAGTTCTACCAATAACAGAGTATTCCAAATATTATACAGACTCATCCAGAGAAAAGAAAAAAATGGAAACTCTCCAATCTTGATTCTAAAATCACCAAAGGGTAGCACAAGAAAGGAAAATTAAAGACCAATCTTGTTTATGAACATGGGTGTAAAAATCCTAAATAAAATATTAGCAAGCTAGGAATAAATAAAATAATACATCTTAACCAAGTAATTATTCCAGGAATCCGTTAGAAAATTTTAAGTGTCATGCCTCCTATTTACTGAATAAAAGAGGGTTAACTCACTAGAGGACAGAAATACATTGGATTTAATTCAGCATCCATGTTAGACAATCAGAAATGGTAGGGAACTTGAGTTTCTAACAAGAACTTATAGAAATATCACTTTTAATGTTGAAGTGTGAGAAGCACTCCCTTTAACCTCTCTTCTACTCATCATTATACTGAGATCGTAAGACAGAAAGACGTAAAAAGAAATAAGAAAGAACCCCAATTGTTATTAATTTATAACTGAAATGATTGTTAGCATAGAATATCCCACATAGTTTGCTGGCTATTATTATGATTATATATCTTATTATCAGAAGTGAAGACCAATGAATAAGAATCAATTGCCTTTCCATATACCAGCAACAAACAGAAAATACAATTTAAAAATCACTTTTTAGTATTAGCAACAGGAAAGCAGATCCACTTACATAGGAAGATATACCAGTTCAATGATACCAAAATTCAGTATCATGTGGTTATCTGGTCTTTCAAAAAATTTTCTATAGATTCATTTAATTCCAATTAAAATCCCATCATAATAATTTTGAGGACTTTGACAAATTGATTCTAAAATTTGTATGGATGACTTCACTGGCAGTCTCAGTAACAGTAGCCATTAGAAAAGATGGAGACTTTATGTCTTGTGTATTTACCCACAAAGAAGTGGGTGGAGTTGGAACACATTCCTTTTTAGTAAAGTGTTACAAGAATGGAAAAGGAAGCATCCAATGTACTCAATACTAATATGAAGCTAGTAGAGAAACTAACAGGTGCCCACACGACAAAAAAACTCAATTCAAGTTGGAGGGAGAGGGAAAGAGGAAGGGGGTGGGTGAGCTCCCACCTAACAGGCACAATGTAAGGGTACATGGCACACCTCCTGGGTGTGGGTACAACTACAACAAGGATCTTACCTAACAAATGCAAACATTGTAACCTAATCATTTGTACCTTCATATTATTCTGAAATTAAAAAAAATTTATGTGGATGACCAGAGGCCCAAAAAAAGCTAAGACGCTCTGAAGGAAGAAGGAAAAGAATACGGAAACTTGATTTCAATGTATGTAAGATCTGTACTAATTAAGAAAGTATCCTGTTGGTGCAGGAACAGGTAGACTCTTGGAACATGATAGAGACTGCCAAAAAGACATTTGCACACAGGGACTTGACTCAGCTGGCATTGCAGATCACCAGGGGAGGGATTTCTACTTTACGTTTTTTTCTTTTTTGAGACAGAGCCTCAGGCTGTCACCCTGGATAGAGTGCTGTAGCATCACAGCTCACAGCAACCTCTAATTCCTGGGCTCAAGCGAGTCTCCTGCCTCTGCCTCCCAAGTAGCTGGGACTGCAGGCGCCCGCCACAACGCCTGGCCATTTTTTGGTTGCAGCCGTCATTGTTGTTTGGTGGGCCGGGGTTGGATTTGAACCCGCCAGCTCAGGTGTACGTGGCTAGCACCTTAGCCAGTCGAGCCACAGGCGCCGAGCCTCTACTTTACGTTTTGATGTGGGATAACTGGCTAACAAAATGGAGGAGAAAACGAAATCAGATTTCTTTTTCTTTTTTGGGATTCATTGAGAGTACAAAGAACTAGGTTACACCGATTGCTTTTATTAGGTAAAGTCCCTCTTGTAATTGTGTCCCACCCCTAAGAGGTGTGTCATACACCGTGACCCCAACCCCTTCCTCTTCCTGTCCCCCTGCTCCCTCAATCCCCTACCGCCACCTTGTATTAGATCATCTGCCTTCATATTCGATTTGAGTACGTGGGATTCTTGCTTCTCCACTGATGCTTCACTAAGAAGAATGTTTTCCACCTCCATCCAGGTTAGTAAAAAAGCTGTAAAGTCTCCATCTTTTTTGGTGACTGAGTAGTACATATACCACAGCTTGTTAATCCATTCCTAAGGTGGTGGGCATTTAGGTTGTTTCTACATTTTGGTGATTATAATAAATAGAGCTGCGATAAACAGTCTAATGCAGATGTCCTTATGATAAAATGATTGTTTTTCTTCTCAGTAGATACCCAGTAATAGGATTGCAGGATCAAATAACACATATAGTTTGAGTTCTTTGAGGATTCTCCATACTTCAACAACAAAAATGTTGTTTTAGTTTGCAGTCCCACCAGCAATGTAAAAGTGTTCCCTTCTCTCCACATCCACACCAGCATCTGCAGCTTTGAGACTTTGTGATGTGGGCCATTCTAACTGGGGTTAGGTGATATCTCCAGGTGGTTCTCATTTGCATTTCTCTGATGATTAGGGACAGTGAGCATTTTTCATACATTTGTTAGCCATTTATCTGTCTTCCTTACAGAAAATTCTGTTCATGTCTCCTGCCCAGTGATAAGTGGGATTGATAGCTCTTTTTATGTTGCTTAATTTGAGTTCTCTATAGATCCTAGTTATCAAGCCTTGGTCTGATTTAGAATATGCAAATATCTTTTCCATTCTGAAGCTTGTCTGTTTGCTTCGGTTGTTGTCTCCTTAGCTGTACAGAAGCTTTTCAGTTTAGTTAAGTCTCATTTATTGATTTTTTGTTGTTGCAATTGCCATGGAAGTTGTCTTAAAATCTTTTCCCAGGCCGATATCTTCAAGTATTTTCCCCACACTTTCTTCAAAGATTTTTATAGTTTCATGCCTTAGATTTAAATCTTTTATCCATCTTGAATCAATTTTTTAAGTGGTGGAGGGTATGGGTCCAGTTTCAGTCTTTTACATGTGTTTATCCAGTTCTCCCAACACCATTTATTGAATAGGGATTCTTTTCCCCATTGTGTTCTTGTTTGGTTTATCAAAAATCAGGTTGCTGTAAGATGTTAGTTTCATCTCCTGGTTTTCTATTTGCTTCCAAATATCTGTGTCTCTACTTTTGTGCCAACACCATGCTGTTTTGATCACGATGGCCTTGCAGTATAGCCTAAAGTCTGGTAGGCTGATGCCCTTGGATTTGTTTTTATTACTAAGGAATGCCTTGGCTATATGGGATTTTTTCTGGTTTCATACAAAACGAAGAATTATTTTTTTTCCAAATCTTTAAAGTATGATGTTGGTATTTTAATGGGGATTGCATTGAATTTGTAGATTGCTTTGGGTAGTATAGAAATTTTTAACAATGTTTATTCTTCCCAGCCAGGAGCATGGTATGTTCTTCCATTTTTTAATATCTTCTGTTGTTTATTTTCTTAGGGTTTCATAATTTTTTTGTAGAGGTCCTTCCCTTCTTTTGTTATGTATATTCCTAGGTATTTCATTTTTATTTTTTAAGCTATTGCAAAGGGACTTATGTCATTGATTTGCTTCTGAACGTGGCTGTTATTGGCATGTACGAAGGCTACTCATTTGTGGACATTGATTTTATATCCTGAGACATTATTATATTTTTTGAATATGTCCAGGAGTCTTGTGGTTAAGTCTTTGGAGTTCTCTAAGTGTAAGATCATATACATCATCAGCAAAGAGGGAGAGTTTGACCTCATTCGCCCCCATTTGGATGTTCTTTATTTCCTATTTCCTTCTCTTACCTGATTGCATTGGCTAGAATTTCCAGCACTATGTTGAATAGTAGTGGCGATGGAACAGCGGTTCTCAACCTGTGGGTTGCAACTCATAGGAACTGTATTAAAGGCTTGCGGCATTAGGAAGGTTGAGAACCACTGCGATAGAGGACAACCTTGTCTGGTTCAAGTTAGAAGTGGAAAAGCTTTCAGTTTTACTCTATTCAGTATAATATTAGCTGTGGGTTTGTTGTAGATGGCTTCTATCAGTTTAAGAAATGTGCCCCCTATGCCAATATTCTTAAGTGTTCTAATTAGAAAAGGATGATGAATTTTATCGAATGCTTTTCTGCTTTTGCTTCTGTTGATATGGTGAATTACTTTTATGGACTTGCATATGTTAAAGTAGCCTCACTTCCCTGGGATGAAGCCTACTTGATTGTGATGTATAATTTTTTTTAATGGGTAGCTGTAATCTATTGGCTAGGATTTTATTGAGTTTTTGCATCTATATTAATTAGTGAAATTGGTCTGAAATTCTCCTTTTTTTCTGCTTTTTTTTTTTGCAGTTTTTGGCCTGGGCTGGGTACGAACCTGCCACCTCCGGCATTTGGGGTTGGCACCCTACTCCTTTGAGCCACAGATGCCGCCCTTTTTCTGCTTTGGTATCAGGGTGATGTTTGCTTCACAGAACATGTTGGGGAAGATTCCTTCCTTCTCAATGTTTTGAAATAATTTCTGCAGTATGGGAATAAGCTCTTCTTTGAAGGTTTGATAGTATCTGGTGTGAAGCCATCTGGTCCAGGGCATTTTTTTGTTGGGAGTTTTTTTATTGTTTCTTCAATCTCAGTGCTTGAAATTGGTCTATCCAAGATACCTATTTCTGGCTCAGCACCTGTGGCTCAATGGGCTAAGGCGCCAGCCACGTACACCTGAGCTGATGGGTTCGAGTCCAGCCCGGGCCTGCCAAACAACAATGATGGCTGCAACCAAAAAATGGCCAGGCGTTGTGGCGGGCGCCTGTAGTCCCAGCTACTTGGGAGGCAGAGGCAAGAGACTCGCTTGAGCCCAGGAATTGGAGGTTGCTGTGAGCTGTGATGCCACAGCACCGTATCCAGGGTGACAGCTTGAGGCTCTGTCTCAAAAAAAAAAAAAGATATCTATTTCTTTTTGGTTAAGTCTAGGGAGAGGGTGTGATTGCAGGTATAGATCCATTTCCTCCACCCTGTCAAATTTCTGGGCATAGAGTTTCTTGTAGTACTCAGAGATGGTCTCTTGTATCTCTGTGGCATCTGTTGTTATTTCCCCTTTATTGTTTCTGATTGAGGTTATTAGAAATTTTATTTTTCTGTTTCTAGTTAATCTGGCCAAAGGTTTATTGATTTTATTTTTTTTTAAACCAACTTTTTGTTTCATTAATTTTCTGAATGATTGTTTTTAATTTCTATTAATCTCTGATTTAATTTTGGTTATTTCTTTTCTTCTGCTGGGTTTGGGATTAGATTGTTCTTCTTTTTCCAATTATATAAAATGGTCCATGAGTTTGTTGGTACACTCTCTGTTTTTCGAATGTAGGTATCTAATGCAATATGTTTCTCTCTTAAAACTGCTTTTGCTGCATCCCACAGGTTTTGGTAACTTGTGTCTTCATTATGATTATATTTGAGGAATTGAACAATTTCCTCCTTTATCTCTTTCTGAACCAAACTGTCATTCAGCATAAGGTTGTTTAATTCTGAAATTAAATTTCTAACTCACATAGAATATAAACATAAATTTCAGGTGGACTAAAGACCTAAATGTGAAAGACTAAATGGAAGGATTTTTGAGTAGAATATTGACAAATATATGATCTGTGGGTAAAACTTTTTAATAAGGCATTTAAAAAAGTGCGAATTGAAAAAAGATTTGACAACATTGAAGCGAAAACATCTTCACTATTAAAAAATAACATTCAAAACTGAAAAGAAAAGCAATGAGCTTGGAGGAGATATGTAACTGAAAAAAAGAACCGTGTCTAGTGTACACAAAGAACTCTGAACTATCACAAAAAAGATAAATAACCCAGTAGAAAAATTGACCAAAGGCATTTCACAAAGGAGGAGGAAAAATATGAATGGCACAGAAACACTTGAAAAGATGTGTAACCTCACTGGTGCTCAGGAAAATGCAGATTCTGGTCAGTGAGATAGCATTTTACACTCGGTAGGTTGGCAAAAATCCAGAAATCTGATATCAGTGGCTGGTTTTGTCAGACAAGGGAAGTAGGACTAAAGAAAAAGAAAGACACCAGCCTGAGCCAGAGGAAGACCTCATCTCTAAAAATAGCCGGGCGTTATAGCAGGCGCCTGTACTCCCAGCTACTTGGGAGGCTGAGGCGAGAGAATCGCTTAAGCCCAAGAGTTTGAGATTGCTGTGAGCTATGACACCATGGCATTCTACCAAGGGAGATAAAGTGAGACTCAGTCTCAAACAAAGAAAAAAAAGGAAAGACATGCTGGAGGAAACGTCATTGACTTTATATCATCATAGACTCACTTAAAAATACCTCCAGATAATTCCAGGACCACAAGGAAAGGCTTGGCTGCCACTTTAATTTGGAAAAAAAAATTTCTAAACAAGAAGTACTTGGTAAGAAATATATGTATCAATTTGTATTTAGAAAAGTTTTTTTCTCTCAGGCTTTTTATAATCAGATTCCTGTCCCCCTAACTGACCATTTTCTTGAAGGAATTATTATCTAGTTTTATACTTCATACCCTTTTCATGTTAAAGTATGAGGTTTCAACTGTGTATGTTTTATATTTACAGTGGTCAAATGCTATAGTATACCTATTAGAAAGCTCTTAGAAGATTTCTTTATGGATATCCCTCTCTTCTGAAGGATAAGAAGTCTATGTAGGAAATGCCTAGGGGTCCACAACTATGAAAAATTCTATTTTTTGTTGACAGTTTTACTTGGTGAAAGTTGAGAAGAGAAGAGAACTTACAAGGAGGGAGTTATCTAGGTTTGATCCATACTATTATGTCTATTCAATAGGATGAGATTATTTTGCCTTATAGACACTATAATGTTCTTAATTTTTTGTATGCAAATTACTTTGTTAACAGACAGTGAATTCCAGCCAGTTATAATTACAGTGCCAGTTAGGGCAAAGGTGGCCAGTGGAGACTTTGTCACTTTGTCCTACAGTGCCACAGGGGTTCCAATGCCAGTCATCCACTGGTATGACACCTGCGGGTTGATACCCAGCCATCCTTCTCACATCCTTAGATCTAAATCCCAGAAATCACACTTAGTGAGACTGGGGGGGTCACACTTGGAGCCTGTCCCTTGTCACCCTGTCCTGGGCAGAGTGCTAACACTCTCTACATTCAGGCTGCTGCTCAGGAGCGCGCTGGGAAGTGTGCATTTGAGGCTGCGAATGAGCGCGGCACCGCGTTGTCTGAAGCACTCCTTACGGTTGGTGAGTGCTGTTGTTAACGCCCTCTTAGTTGCATGATTTCTTTTTATAGTAGGGGATAAAGCGATTTGAAATATGTTATTTTAATGAATCTAGCAATCTTTAAATTTATTATTTTCCTGATGACAGTGAAACGTAGAACTATATTTGTTGGTATTTGGCTTCATGTAAATTAGATAAAACTTGGTCTCCATTTCTCATGTGCTTGTTAAGCTCGCTGTCACATAGAAAGCTCTCATTTGGGAGCAAGCTCAAAATACAGTCTGTCTTTGGGAGTAATGCTTTTTGGTTTTCTAGCTACTGAAAATGGCACTGTAGATTTTTTTTTTTTATGTGAGCCCTATAGTATTCAGAGTCTAAAAGGTTGACTTCATGGAGAATGGAGAGTCATGGTATCAGATGTAACCTGTGTGTATTCCCCCATTTTAACCAACGTTATTTATCAAACGGGATGTATAATATGATGAGTTAAAAACTTCTTATAATTTTTTTTTTTTTTTAAGAGACAGAGTCTCACTCTTTCACCCCCCATAGAGTGCTATGGCATCATAGCTCATAGCAACCTCAGACTCCTGAGCTCAAGTGATCTTCTTGCCTCAGCCTCTCAAGTAGCTGGAACTACAGGAACCTACTACCACACCCTGCTAGTTTTATATTTTTAGGGATGGGGTCTCACTCTTGCTCAGACTAATCTTGAACTCCTGAGCTCAAGGGATCCACCCGCTTTGGCTTCCCACAATGTTAGGATTATAGATGTGAACCATCGCACTGGCCCTTTATGTAATTTTTAAATACCAATATCAGAAAGAGGAAAATGGGCTCCAGGCCCTGGGTAAACCCTCCCCTTAACTCCATGGGGTCTGTGACCTGTGGGTATCTTCAAAACACTTCTGTAACATTTCAGTGAGACTGAAGGACCTAAGGACCCAGGCAAAAGAGCCCACAAGAGGCTCTTTAAAGCAGAGGCTCAGGGCAGAGTCTCAGTTGTGCTATAACGCCTTTGATGTTCTGCCTCCCAAAAGCCACAATCTTCACTCAAGTAATTGAGAAGGGAAACTGCAGCTCTAAACAGATACCTGTTGACTTAAGGTTTGAATTTGAATTGCTCCCGAATTCCCTGCTTCAGGTAGTTCTCTGTCTGATTCTACTTGGTCTTCTTGCCTGTCCCATCCTTAGCAGTCTTGGCCATAGCACCAGGGTGTGGGTACCTTAGCCAGAGCAGTGGCCAGCCAGTGACCAGGCAGAGGAGTGATGGTTGAAACAGAAGAGTGTGGATGTGCACTCTGTTTTCCTTTACATGCAAATCACAACTCTGTCACTGTGGATGGAGCTAGAGGCTGGAAGGGGAGTAGGGAAGGGCAGTGCTCTCATCTGTGCCCCTGGGCTCCTCTGTGAACATTAGAGGTAGGGTGCTGTGGAGGTCCAGCACGCAGGCTGTGTCAGAAATTTGGCCCTGCCACTTAGGGACTGTGTAACCAGGACAGATTCTCTGTGCTTGTTTCCTCATCTGTGTGGCAGGTGTTGTGACAGTGCCCTGCTCATAGGGTTAATGTGAGAATCAAGTTTAGACATACAAAAGTGCTTAGAATGGTGTCTGGCAATAGAAAGCCTTCCATTACACACTGAGTATCTGGTTATGATTATTATAATCCAGTTATTATTAAGTTGCAATGATAAACTCCACCTTGTGGTGGTGTTTAGGGAAAGAAGACACAGTTACTGATTTCTACTAACCTTAAGTATCCTCAAGTCAGGAAAGCAGTTGAGTGTGGCATCTGTTTATACATATGTGTGAACATGTGTGTGCATGTATATGTGTATGCTTATGCTTCTATTCTTCCAGGTGAAAATAAGAGCAGCTCTGCTCAAAATTGTTACCTGCACATCAGATAATAATGCAGGAATTTGGCAGAACTGACTCTTTTATGAAAACATGGGGTGTAGGGCAGCATTCCCCAAACTTTTTGGCACCAGGGATGGGTTTCACAGACTGGGATAAGGATATGGTTTTGGGGTGAGTCAAGCACATTGCATCTCCACCTTAGACCATCAGGCAGTAGGGTCTCCTAAGGAGATACAGCCTAGATCCCACACACATGCGGTTTGCAGTAGAGCCCGCACTCCTTTGAGAATCTAATGAAGCTGCTGTTGTAACAGGAGGCGGGGCTTGGTGGCGGTGGTGGTCTGAGTGACAGGGAGCACACTCACTCAGCACCTCCTGCTGTGCAGCCCAGTTCCTAGCAGGACATGGACTGGTCCTGTCAGTGGCCTGGGGTTTGGGGACCCCAGGTGTGAGGACTCGTAGATGTTATAGTTACAGTTGATGGAGCTAGGTACTTGTCTAACTCCCAGATCTGAAGCCCTAGTAAATGACATGAGCACCTCGTTCAGGCGAGTCTCTTTAGATTCCCCCTGCTTTAGGATTTCCACCTGCAGTAGCCCATCCTCTGCCTTCTCCCTGAGGGTTCTGTGTCATCTCTTCTGCATGCGCAGTGATAATTACTAAGATCCCGCTGAGTTTACTAAAACTCCAAAGAGCTTATAACAATTGGCTTCTTTGCCCCAGAATTTGAGCCTTACTAAATTTTGACATAGTGACAGTCATTTGCTTTAACCATAAAGAAAGGGAAAGTAAGTAGTCAGAGAGAAAGAGGACTCCCTCCTTCCTTTTTATCTTTCCCAGAGATTTTTGGTTTTTGAGGTCCTGGATGTACAAATATTTGTAGAGTGAGTTGTAACCTTTCAAAACTATAATGGGAGTTAGTCTGGGTTTCCTAAATAGTTTCGGATGTAGGTTGTTAGGAAGAGTGGTCACAGTGGGAGCATATTTGACAGGTCTCGTTGTACCCTTGCTTAATTAGTTTCCATCCAGAGTTGCTGTTAACAAATTAATTTTCATTGCCATAGTTGTATCAGTCTCTTTTCAGTTCTTTCTACCTTTAAAAATGCTACGTATCTTATTTTACCCATTTGAGAGGTTTGGGGGTTTTTTTTGTTTGTTTTTTTGTGATGATATTACTCTGATGTGACTATAGAGAAGAGAGTTTTTTTCTTTTTTCTTTTTAACCTCAGAGTATTCTAGAAAAAAATGAAATGCTTCACGAATTTACATGTTATCCTTGCTCGGGGCCGTGCTAATCTTCTTTGTCAGTTGTTATGAAGATACATTGAGATAATATATATGAGAACACTTTTGGAAGTACTGTTAAAGTCTTTTAAATTATTCTAGTATCTTGTGAATGCCTGGATTATATTAGTGGGAATAGAAGAGGAAGGTTAATTGAATCCTCCTCTTAATAAAAGTTGTGGAAAAGTCTTACTGAAATATTACAGAAGTGGAATGTTGAGACTTATTCACCAAACAGGCTGCAACATGAAATTTCTCTCATGCCTCTCTATAAACTGAGGCCTGTGGCGTTTAAACTCTTCTACAGCCAAACACCACTTCCCAGTGGAGAACTGCCCAGAGGGTGCACAGAACTCCTCATGATAAAAGGTCCTTTGGTACTAACCACGCCACAGCTAACTGCCTCCACTTCTGAACCCACATCTCTGTGTTTGCAGGCACGAACTCACACCCTGCACTTCAGCCCATGGTCTGATTCATTACACAAACATAACTGTTCCAGGAGCAATATTTTGAAGTTGTCTGAGTGAACTTAGTTAATTTTCTTCTACATTGTTTCCTCGCTAGCTTTTGTTTTCTTGGGTGCAGGATGCTTCTGGGATACCGTTTCTGCCTTTTAAACTGACAGACAGCTGCCCTTACACTGTTAGTCCCATTTTGTATTGGTTGTCTCCTGAAGTGGGGTAGTTTTCCTAAAAACAAATGGAAACTAAACTATGTTGTTTCCTGTGCTCTCTTACTCTACAAAAGGAGTGAAAAACAGGAAGTTTTTTTTGTTGCCAATATTAATTATACTTTAGAGAAACCTGGCTGCCGTTCCTAGGCTGGCTGCACAGGAGTGTGCTTGTTCATGAACAGCTCCCCTGCACTTTTTTCTGACAGCTGTTGTTACTCAGTCTCTCGAACTCTTATTTCTTCAACTGTAAAGTGGGAGTAGTACCATTTATCCTAGAGCGTTATTTTGAGAATTAAACGGGATTGTGCTTATTAAATATACAGCACAGTGCTTGGCATGTGATGTGCTCAGTAATTGTCTTTGGATATATGCAGTGTATTTATTCCAATACATAGAAATTATTTCACCTTCTGTATATTCTGTATGTTGTCAATACAGGTATTAAGCCTGTCTGCTTGTTTTATCTGTCTTTAGATTTGTAGTTTCTTAAGCGAACCTTCACTTATGTCCAAAAATTAGGACTTGGAGATAAGTAAATTCTTCCTTTATCTGTGCTGGTCTTGTTAGTTTCATTTTTTCCCTCCTCCTTGAAGCAGACCATCTGCTGTGCCAGTACAGGTATCTGTGGGTGGGGTGGCTATTGCTGCCTAACGGATTACCCAAGAGATTGAATTTGAAACAACAGCCCTTCATTATTTCCTGTGATTCTGGGGCTAGCTAGATACAGTGGGCAGGTCTGCTACGGTCTTTGCTTGGGGTCCCTTATATAGTTGTGATCAGATGGGACCTGGGGCTGGAACAGCCAAGGTAGCTTTGGTCAGGTGCATGGCACCTTTGTGGGGGGTGGATTCTCCCCCCATGTCATCTTTACATGTGGCTAGCTTGGACACCTATATGTGGCGGTCAGATCCCGAGAGCTGCCTTCCTATAGCCTGTGCTTGGATTCAGTGTGGGCAGAGGCTGCTCAAGTTTGTGAAGACAGGGTGGCATTTCTGCAGACTAGCTCCCTAGTGGGTGAAAGCCTAACTCTTGACCATTTTCTTGCTATAAATATCACCTCGTCCTCAACAGAATGTGTTATTCATTGTGTTTCTGGAATTGAAGCCTAATGTTCTTCAACTTACAATCTTCTGAGGTTAAACTAGCAAATTATTGTATTTATTTATTTATTTTGAAACAATGTCTCACTCTGTTGCCCTGGGTAGAGTGCCCTGGCATCACAGCTCATAGCTACCTCAAACTCCTGGGCTTAAGTGATTCTCTTTCCTCAGCCTCCAGAGTAGCTGGGACTATAGGCACCTGACACAACATCTGGTTATTTTAGTAGAGATAGCGTCTCACTCTTACTTAAGCTGATCTTGAACTCCTGAGCTCAAGCAATCTACCTGCCTTGGCCTTGGGATTATAGGTATGAACCAACGTGCCCGGCCTAAACTAGCAAATTATTATTGCAGAAGAGTGAATACTAGTAGACAGCAAGGAAAAAATAAGAACTTTTAAACCACTGAACTATTGCATCATATAATTGGTTTTTCACATAATTCACTTACTGCCCCATGAGCAAATGGCTTTTAGAGGTTAAATGTTTCCATGAATTATAAAATAAAATGTTTTCTGTTTTAACTTGAAGGGCTCAAATTGTGCCAGTAATACCAGTGAGGGCAGTACTATCTGGGTAGAAGACGCTGAGATGGTGAGTTTCTTTACGCCATTTCCTCTCTCTCTCTTTCTCTCCCTACAGTACCTTTTGAAGCAAATATAAAACCAGAAGAAGTCCCACCTTATGACACCACTCAGAATGATGAGAAAGGTAGAAGAGATGGTTTAGAAACTGGATTATTGAGCTCAGTTCCAATGAAGACATATTCCAGGGCAGTGGGCTCGTCTTCTGAGAAGAGTGCTAGTGCCACCTCTGTCCCTGATGCCCCCATTATACTGAGCCCCCCACAGACCCACACACCAGACACATACAACCTGGTGTGGAGGGCAGGGAAGGATGGTGAGCTGCCCATCAATGCCTATTTTGTGAAGTATCGAAAGGTAATGTCTTCTCATTTGTCACTGGTCTCTCCTCACACTGTAACATTGTTTGTATGACATATGCTTATTATTGTGTACTTTGCGGAACCACAGAGAACAAACAAGAGTATTTCAGAATGGTGAGTTTGCCAGATACCCACCAATCATGCTACATTTGCCAGTCCTGTAAAAGCAGCAGAAATGAAGTGTAAATAATTTCTCCCCAAAGTGGGATTCTAAGAACCCAGTGATGTCTTGACATTTTTTATAAACCACTTTTAAAACAATAATTTCTTACCTCTCTAAGTAGAATACGGTTTACTTGGCAAATAAAGCAGTTTCTTATTAGAAACAACTGTTTGAATAAGGCCTTCTTGCATAATCCCTGATGATCGCTTGCATTTTAGGTTATCTTAATTGTATTTGTAAAATCTTAAATTGTTCAGTCATTTATTTTGGTAAACCTTGGGCACCTGTTGTTGGTTCTTCCAATAATGTCTCCTCCCCGCCCCGGGCTTTTATTAAAGCAGAATGAAAAGTCTCCTCTCAGTTCAGTGAGACTAGTAAATAAATGACGTGGGAGGGGATGGGATTCAATATTTGAAATCATTTTCTTTGTTCAAGACATGTTGGTGTCCATTATTAAATGGTGGTGATTTCAGTGACTGAAACAACTAACATGGTGATCTCTCTTTTTTTTTTGAGACAGAGTCTCACTATGTTACCCCGGGTAGAGTGCTATGGCGTCACAGCTCACATGAACCTCAGACTCTTGGGCTTAAGTGATTCTTTTGCCTCAGCCTCCCGAGTAGCTGGGACTACAGGTGCCCACCACAATGCCCAGCTATTTTTTTTTTTTTTTTTTTTTTGGGTTGCAGTTGTCGTTTAGCAGGCCTGGGCTGGGCTCGAACCTGCCAGCCTTGGTGTATGTGGCTGGTGCCCTACTCTCTGAGCTACAGACACTGAGCCTAACGTGGTGATCTTTTAAAGTTTATCTACTATTTCTAACCTGATTTTAGATGAAGAAAGTGAGTTTTGCTGGTAGGTAATCTTACCTACCCTGCAAAATTGTCTCTTTTTTCCATTAACCAAGAAATCGCTGATTAGATTCTCTGTTTATTTCTTCCGGTATATACAGAACAGTGTCAAGACATGAAATAAGAATGTTGGAAATATATAATACATGATTATGTAATGCACATACATACAAACATATATTATCTATCTTGACATACATTCATCATATATATTGTATACTACCAATAATATACATTATTATATCCCTATTTTATTCTTCCATTAGCCCAGTAAGAAAAAAGGTATTGTTTTTATTACAACTAGAGGGAGTAGACTCTGGGAGGGTGGTAACTGGCTGGAGACCACACACTCTAGTGGTCAGTAGTGGGGCCAGGAGTCTTCACAGTGAAAATTCCTGGGTTCTTGCTGGAGGTCCCCTTGTATTTCTTAATGTGAAGAAGTACTGTCTTTTTTTCTAAAACATAAATGGTGTATCACTCCCCAAACACCTCTAAAATTAAGTGAATTCTAATTTTTATCAAATTTGACTGAAAAGTTTTTTGCCCTCCATCTCCTGTTTTTCTGGCTTCTTTTCTCTTGGGCAGCTGGATGATGGGGCCGGTATGGTGGGAAGCTGGCACACGGTTCGAGTCCCAGGAAGTGAAAATGAGCTCCACCTAACTGAACTGGAGCCATCGAGTCTTTATGAAGTCTTGATGGTAGCAAGAAATGTAGCTGGTGAAGGACAGCCTGCCATGCTCACCTTCCGAACCAGCAAAGGTGAGCACAGTCCTCCTTCAGAGGGATGAGCTAGAGAGTAGAGATTCTTATATGGAAATTCAGTAAGCAATCCTCATGCAGCCTTCCCTGCCTTTTTAGCATTTGGGGAGTTGTATTAGTCCATCCCATTTAGTATTCTACAGGTGTTTTGAGAGCTCATGATATGCAAACATGAGGTCAGGTGATGCAGGGAAAACAAAGATGACCAAGATATAGTCTTTCCCAGTGGAGCTTGGACTTTGATAAGGAAGGTGAGACATATACTTAAATAACAACTACAAGACAAAATTTAATTCTGTCCAGCTAATACTTACTAAATACCTTTTGTGTGTTAGGCAATAAACAAAACAGACAAAACTCCATGGCCTCGTGGAGCTTACATCCTAGTTGAGAGATACTTATATCTAAGTTGTAAGTAATTAGGTGACAATGCTAACAAAGAAAATAAATGAAGGAATGGAAATGGGAAGTAAATGTGGGCTAGGAATTATGACAGTTGAAGCAGGTGAGCTGGGAAGTCCTCAGTGAGCAAGCAAGGACTTGAAGCAGGGCAGGTAGAGAGCTGCGTGACTGTCGAGGGGCAGGGCATTGCCGGCAGAGGGCAGGGTGAGGTGTGCTTGGTGGGCCTGAGTAGCACTGAGGGGGTCACTGAGGCGGGAACAAAGGAAGTGAGGAGGCCGTGGGGAGGTGCTAAGGAAGAAGGCAGGTATCCAGATCACACAGCGCCTGTCTGCATTGCCAGGACTTCTGCTTTGCCTCTAGGTGAGCTGAGACGAGCTGGAGTAGTTGCACAGAGGAGTGACAAGATGTCTGTTCCAGCAGGACGATTCTGGCTGGGAGTGTGGATAGACTGGAGGAGGGCAGGAGTAGGCAGCAGGTGCAAGTGCAAGGAGAGATTTCCAAGGGTAGTGCTGCAGGAGCACCAAGAAAGCACTTACTGTCTCTGTGGGGCAGCTTGTGAGGGAAAGCTGGACTAAAAAGATGCCGTCATTCATCATACTACCAAAATTCAAACTAGATCACAAGGCTACGGCAACTGAAACAGCACAGTTTTGAGACAAAAATAGAGACACAGACCAGTGGACAGAACAGAGAAACCAGATACGAAGCCATCTACTCATAACTGACTGATATTCAACAAAGCAGATAGCAGTGTACACTGGGGAGAAGAAGCCCTATTCAATAAATGGTGCTAGGAGAATTGGATAGTTACATGCAGAGAAATGAAACAGGACCCCTGCTTCTCACTACTCACAAAAAATAATTCAAGGTGAATAAAAGACTTAAACCTAAGGCATGAACCATAAGAATTCTAGAAGAGAATGTAGAAAAACTCTTAGTGGCCTAGGCACAGCATTTATTACTAAGACCCCAGTGGCAATAGCAACAGCAACAAATATAATTAAATGGGACATGTTTAAATTAAAAAGCTTCAGTACAACTAAGGAAATAGTCAATAGAGCAAATAGACAACCTATAGAATAGGAGAAAATATTCAAAAATTATACATTCTGTAAAAAGTTAACAGCCAGAATCTACATAGAACGCAAGCAAGTCAAGAAAAAAAAATATTAAAAAGTGGACAAAGGATCCAAACAGAATCTTTTCAAAGAAGATAGACAAATGGCTAATGAATGTATGAAAAAATGTTCAGCATTACTGCTCATCAGGGAAAGGCAGATTCAAAGCACAATGAGATATCACCTTATCCCAGTTTGAATGGCTTTTATTAAAAAGTCCAAACACAGTCGATGCTGGCATGGATTCAGAGAGGAAGGGACACTTACACACTGTTGGTGGGACTGCAAATTAGTACAACCTCTGTGGAAAACAGTATGGAGATTCCTCAAAGAACTAAAAGTAGATCTACAATGTGATCCAGCAATCCCAGTGCTGGGCATTTGTCCAAAGGAGAAGTTATTTTATCAAAATACACCTGCAGTTGCATGTTCATTACAGCATACTTCACAATTACAAAGATGTGGAAACAACCCAAGTGCCCATCATTTCTTTTCTTTTCTTTTCTTTCTTTCTTTCTTTCTTTTTTTTTTTAATTAAATCATAGCTGCATACATTAGTGCAATCATGGGGTACAATGTGCTGGTTTCATATACAATCTGAAATGTTTTCATCAAACTGTTTAACATAGCCTTCATGGCATTTTCTTAGTTATTGTATGAAGACATTTTTATTCTGCATTTAGTAAGTTACGCCTGTACCCTTCTAAGATGCACCATAGATGTGATCCCGCCAATTACCCTCCCTCCACCCCCACTTCACCCCTCCCCTCCCCTCCCTTGCCCCTTTCCCCATTTTCTTGTGCTATAGTTGGGTTATACCCTTCATATGAAACCTTTGAATTAGCTTCATAGTAGGGCTGAGTACATTGGATACTTTTTCTTCCATTCTTGAGATACTTTGCTAAGAAGAATATGTTCTAGCTCCATCCATGTAAACATGAAAGAGGTGAAGTCTCCATCTTTCTTTAAGGCTGCATATACTATTCCATGGTATACATGTACCACAATTTATTAATCCATTCGTGGGTCGATGGGCACTTGGGCTTCTTCCATGACTTAGCAATTATGAATTGGGCTACAATAAACATTCTGGTACAGATGTCTTTGTTATAATGTGATTTTTGGTCTTCTGGGTATATACCTAGTAAAGGAATTATAGGATTGAATGGCA
>CAUYRH010017049.1:0-41562 GCA_963574655.1 Perodicticus potto
TGGAATACTATGCAGCCTTAAAGAAAGATGGAGACTTTACCTCTTTCATGTTTACATGGATGGAGCTAGAACATATTCTTCTTAGCAAAGTATCTCAAGAATGGAAGAAAAAGTATCCACTGTACTCAGCCCTACTATGAAGCTAATTTATAGCTTTCACATGAAGGCTATAATCCAATTATAGCACAAGAATATGGAGAAAGGGGCAAGGGAGGGGAGGGGAGGAGGGAGCATAGATGGAGAGAGGGTAAAGGAATCACACTTATGGTGCATCTTAGAAGGGTACAGGTGAAACTTACTAAATGCAGAATACATATGTTTTCACACAATAACCAAGAAAATCCCATGAAGGTTATGTCGAACAGTTGGATGAAAATATATCAGATTGTATATGAAGCCAGCATATTGTACCCCATGTTTGCACTAATGTACACAGCTATGATTTAATAAAAAATAAAAAATAATTAAAAAAAAAAAGCCCAAACCAAGAATAACAAAGTAGAAAATAGGAGTTGTGATGACACCATGGAGTGGCCAGGGGAGCCCTGGACAGCTTACTTATGAATTCCTTCGATGTGAGGGAGAATAAACCTCAACCAGTTTTAAACTCATTTTGTTTCCCTGTTAAATGAAGTTTAAACTAAGCCTAAATGGTATACGTACTATGAAGTATTTCCTGAAATCCGGTGGTGGAGGATTTTAAGCCGAGAGATATGATTAACCCGTATTTGCAAGGAAGATTGACAATCATGTTCTTGACAACTAAAATTTAGTTCCAAATATGATTTGTTATTACTATATCTGCTTATCTACTTTGCAGAGGACACAGCTGACTACTTGATTACATTTTCAAACATGCATATTAAGTAACAGAAATGATTTGTGTTTTTCCTTTTTTTCTCCATGACACTGAAGAAATTCACAGGTGTGTCTTAGACACTCTTCCTGTGGACTGTTACATATTCTGAATAATTATCAGGTCACAATCCCATGCATCCCTGCAGCAATTTTTTTTAATAAATATGTGACTTTTATTCCTTGAGGGAGTAAAAACATGTTACTTTATAGTAACATTATTTCCCTTACATACAAAAAAACTCTGAGGTACAAATGACATGCACAGAAAATGTGCACACCACTGCTACTTTTTAAATAAAATACATAGAATCTAGGAAAATGTGGAATAATCAAATCTCAATATTAAAAACCCATGTAAAATTACTGTCAATTAATTTGCTACTTTTAAAATAACTAGCAATATATGGAAAAATTAAAGCCTAATGTTAAAAACCCATGTAAAATGACTGTCATTTGCTTAGATTACAGTTTGTAAGAAAATTTTATCTGGTATGACTATTACTCCAATTCACCCTTCATTGGTCCACCTCATGAATTTTTCAAAGATGTTTTATGCTATGTAGAAATTTGCATGATAGATTTCTTATGTGATCAATTTCTCACATTTGTTTATATCTATAGCCATGTATGTTTTAAGCAATTCTTGTGAGACTTATTATCAATGACTATTCTTTCTTGTGAAAGAAGAATTTAGGTCAAAGAACAATAGATGGAAATTATGCCTCTTTTAAAACAGCAGCAATTTCTGCAAATATATTTAGGAAGCTGACTTGGGTTAGTTGCCTTCTTTTTTTTCTTTTTTTTTTATTCTTGGGGATTCATTGAGGGTCCAAAGAACCAGGTCACAATGATTGCATTTGTTAGGTAAAGTCCCTCTTATAAATTGTGTCCCGCCCCCAAAAGGTATTTTTTTTTTAATTTACTTTTAATTTAAGAGTTTCAGGGCAAACATTGTGCAGCCATATGTTAAGGGCTCCTCATACTTCAAAAAACAGGGAACCCTGCACAACAAAGCCAAAGCTCCTAGCGGAGACAGGAAATGAGTTAGTATAGACCCAAGTCTTTTTAAAATGGACAAAACCTACTAAAACTGCTTTCCTGTGGCTTTCAAATTTCTTCTAACAAAAGCTGCTTTAACACATGCTGGAAACAGGACGAAAATACCACATACATAACCTGTTCAGAACTGTATGCTGTGGGCAGCCTCCTGACTGCTGTGGGAGTATTTCCTGGGTGTCATTATTGAATCCTGATCACTAGATAAAAATAATTTGGATAACAATATGCAGTACTATGGTCTTTTTTACGCTGGCATTACTAAAGCTGTTCATTTATTTGCAACATGTAAGATGTTCTGTATTCATTGAAACACTTATACTGTTAATAAGAGAAAATTAATTTATAATTAAATATATACATTTGATCGCTTCTCAGCCTTTTGGATGAGATCAAGTGTAAAAAGATACATTTAATTTCACTTCGTATTCAGAGCTTGAATACCAGAAGATTGGTCATTAAAAGGGAATTACAAAAAGAAATGTGGCAAGTAAATTCGTTAACTTTTAAATGTCTTGACATCATTTAATATTAAATCTTTATATATAACTATATATCCATATTCCTTAAATGCGAAAGATGAGATTGTCTAACATTTAATAAAACTTGCTGGTTCCCTCAAAGTGAACCTAGCCACACTTGAACATTTCAATGGAAATGTTCCCCTGGAAATTAGTGTCTACTGATGAAATACAAACAGAACAAAGAGGCAATGCTTTCATAACAGCACACCTTACGTGAGAGAGCAAAGGATGCATTTTTCTTTCTATAAATTTATTTTCTTTCAGTTAAGAGCTTGGGTACCATGGTGATTATATAATAGGAACATGTACCAAATTAACTAGAATGCTTCTTAGTTGTCCTTTTCTAATGAGTGTTGCTAGAGACTAAAAAAAGGTAACATAATTGAAAACTCACAGGAGAAATGAAACCCATTAGAGTGAACCAGAGAGCTGATGTTTACTGAAGGCCTACTACGTGCTAGGCAATAACTTACATTTCTCACTTAAGTTACTATTATGAGGAATCATATGCCAACTTAATTACAACAGTGGAGACACACTTCAGTCTCTAAGGTGGTTATTTTAGTTCACCCACTTTGAAGTCTTTCTCAGCTAAAACTCATTGATTACAGAGTAATGGGATAAAATTGGGAATTTCAGATAAGAGGCTGAAGAAGTCTATACATGGGGCCTAAAGTGCTTATTTTAGCTCAGAGTTAATTTAGTACTTTTTTTTTAATACTGTACCTTCTTCAGAGTGGCAGAAAAATGTTTGGTTAAAATCACTGTCAGTTAGGGCAGCATCTGTGGCTCATCAAGTAGGGCGCCAGCCCCATATACCGAAGGTGGTGGGTTCAAACCTGGCCTTGGCCGAACCGCAAAAACAGAAAAATAGCCGGGCGTTGTGGTGGGCGCCTGTAGTCCCAGCTACTTGGGAGGCTGAGGCAAGAGAATCGCCTAAGCCAAGGAGTTGGAGATTGCTGTGAGCTGTGTGACGCCACAGCACTCTACCAAGGGTGATAAAGTGAGACTCTGTCTCTACTAAGAAAAAAAAAAATCACTGTCAGTTCGATAACAAGGACCTTTGGGATCATTTAATCCACAGTTTTCTAATTCTGCAGATAATCTTAGGCACAGAGAGATCACAAGAATCACATAATTGTCAGTGGCAGAGATAAGGGCAAAAACCAACGTCCATGTTTTCCCTTTTGTGAAATGCTCTGTGGTGCCAAATGCCACCCAGAACCACCTAAAAATATTGATCTGTTGACCTTAAATCATCAGAAAGGCAATGCAGCAGTAATCAAGAGTTCAGACTCTGAGGCCAGACTGTCTGGATCCAAATCCTAGCATTGCCCCTATCTCCCTGTGTAACAAATGTCACATCACATTGAGCACAATAATAGTAAAAAAAAAAACAAAAAACCAAAAAACTGTGTGCATTAAATGACTTCTTCATATTTAGTGAACACTTAAAATTGTGCTGAAAGTGTTACTAATTAGTATTTTAAATAATGTCTGTCTTCATTCATTTGCAAAACAAAAATGCTGAGCTCCCACTATGTACCAAGTGTTGGGAATACAAGGGTGAGGAAAGTCGTCACACCCTCTCCTCTCCGTAATGAACTTACAGTCAAGTGAAAGATAAAAATGAGTCATCAGACGTTCAGATTGCATGATGTTCTATGGCAGGGCGGTAGACAATACTACTAGAATGTCTAGGGGAAATCCTTAAACAAATTTGAGACATCAGGAGCAAATTTCTACAGAAAATACCAGAAGTGGGAGCAAGCAGCGTGGAGTGCAAGGCCCAGATGGGGCCTGCAGCAGGTGCGAAGCCCAGCTGGAGGTAAGGTAAAGCAGGACAGACGCTGTGGGGTGTGAGAAGAGAGACAGGAGCCAGGAGTGGTAGGTAGAGTCCAGAAAGGAGCTTATGAATCACATTGCAGAGTTCAAAACATGCAGACAGAAATGGAGAGCCACTGAAGGCTTTAAATGACGACCTGACAGAGTAGAGTTTAGAAAACTCACACAGGACAAGGTAGGAAGAACAGGTTGGACGTGGAAGCCTCTTCATAGAGTCTCGGGTGAGAAGTGATGAGTGACCACAACAACTTCACAGTGTATGGGAACCTAGTTCCCTAAGGAAGCACATCTGATAATCCCCAGACAGTTAGAGGCTACCTGGGATTGACCCAAGCTTTCTCTTAGTAAAGAGCACTCTGCTTAACATCACCACGTGATCAGGTTTAAAGGTAGGGGTAAGGCACTTGGGCTCCTAGGAATGCGTCTGGGCAGCCAGAGACAGAGTCTGACCTCGGTCAGGCACCTTGGGATGAAATTCTGGGTCTACCTCTTCCTTGGGTATGTGATCTGGGGAAAATCCTTTCACAGTGAAGAATTATTAACATTTTATGTCTAAAACTGGGATAATAATATCTATATCACAGAGTTAAATGAGACTACGCATGTAAAAATAAAGATTTACTATCTATGCCTAGCATGGATTAGGTATTCAGTAAATTTCAGGTCTTACTTGAACTGTATACCATATATATGGTTTTCAGGAACTCAGATCTTAAAAGCAATGATCCTCATTTTTCTAAAGTCATTGTAAACCTTAGTATTGTCAAGTTACAAGTCTCCTTACCCTTCAGAATACAACAAAATATCTTTTCAATATACAAGAGACAAAATAAATGCCACTCTAGATAACTTTATAAAGCAGGAGAATTTTCATTTTTAACTCCTCACATATTCACATTATTTCCACCATAACCTCTTAAATACTCTCTCGTAAGGGGCAGCTTGGTCTCTAAGCTCAGGGTTGAGAAACCAGATGGATCATTACTCTTATTTTCCATCTCTGAGTATAAAACACAAATATATCACATCAATCCTCAGAGACTCAGATGCCGCCCAGGCTTCCTACCTATGATGACCTCCAGCAAGGTGTCCTGGTCACCCCCACAACACAGACCTAAACCTGTCACCATATGCCTGCCCCTTGCTGTCTTCTCCCATGGTCACACCAGCCCCTAAACATAAAATGTATATTATCATAACCCTCCCTTTGCTCATGCCCATGCCTGGGATGCTCTTCTTCGGAGATTATCATCTCTCCAGAAACCATGGAGAAGCAAGTCTTTATGGACGTTATTGCTAGGAAACCAGTGTTGTTTTTGTTAGCATTTTTCCAAAATTATAACTAACAATAGACTTTTATCATAAAACCAGCAGGTGTCAGTCTCTGTGCTCAGCGTGAGGAATACAGATACACAAGAGTTGGCCGTTTGCCTTCAAGGAGCCGGTCTTCTAGTGGGGAGAGGAGATGCACAGGGCTGCATTTAATACAAAGCCTACGGCGGCAGATGCGCCAAAATTCTGAGAAAAAGTAGTGAAGTCTTAACAGGATAAGGAACGCCTCCTAGAAAATGTCAGCTTTGGAAGAGGTAGTTCACTTTTTGCTTATTTGTTTATGTGCATGATTTGCCTGTGTGTTTACAAAATGGAGATGCTCCAAATGTACGATTACAGAAAGGCATCCTTCACAGGAAGGATTTAGTTAGTTATTTTTGAGGCAGGGTTTTGCTATGTCACCTGGGCTAGAATATAGCGGACTGATTGTAGTTCACTGGAACCTCCAACTCCTGGGCTCGAGTGATCCTCTTGGCTCAGCTTCCTCAGTAGCTGTAACTACAGGCACGTGTCATCATGCCTGGCTAAGTTTTCTTTTTTTCTTGTAGAGATGGGGTCTTGCTCTTTTGCCTGGGCTGGGGGTGTGTGTGTCTAGCATTCCTGCCTCAAGCAGTCCTCTTTCCCTGGCCTCCCAAAGTGCTTCGATTATAGGCATATGTCACCATGCCAGGCAGCAGGTATTATTTTAAAGGCCATTGAAGTCTCTGTTTGGGGAAAAGCTGGCTGTCTAGTACAATCACCCTATTAGCATTATTGTGAAAACTCCACAGCAAGACAAATAGTAACATTGAATTCTGAGAACAGGGAGCTCCACCCTTCAACTCATATTGAACATTTGATAATCTCCTTAAACTACTATTTCCTCTAATTGTGAAATAACTTCAAAAAAATCCCTGCATAAGAAATATAACTCCAAATATTTAGGCACATAGAAACTTGCACACAGATACACACACATACTTAAACATCAAATTTTTAAATGTTGGATTTCTCACTACATAATGTTTACTAGACACTGTGAGACCAAGCTGTGCCCTTTCTTGAACGATGGTAAACAAAGTATGTAGACCAGAAGTTAGAAAGAATTATGGATCTTAAGTAAATAAAGCATGACTTCTAGATTCCTATATGAAGCCTACACAGTACATTTTGAGGTTTTTTACATAATCATAATAATTGTTCATAATAATAATCATAAAGGTAGCTTCTTAAGGAAAAATGGAAAATGTAGACTCCTACAGGATTTCAACTTAGTTCAAGTCATGCTATTATAGTAACAGTGTTTTTTACTCAGGCTTTTCCCTCCTATGGTTGAAAATATGTAGAAAAAAAAATAAGTAAATGAACCTGTATTTTGATGTTTTTAAACCTCATTAATTGGTATGTGCTACCTCATAAGGAAAGAAAAATATTTTTAAGATCTAAGAAAGGTATACTCCCCAAAGCATAAATCACATGGTAGTGATAACACGCCTTAGAAACCTTCTAGTAAAAATATTAGTGATTTAAGGCACCTTGAGTTCAATGTCAGTGATATTTTCAAATAATATGCATTCTGTTTTCCTTTAATTACTAAAAAGAACTGGGCCAGTTTTAAAAGCAAAACCTCCCCTGACATCTTAACACAACCGATAATGAAACGGAGCAGCCAGGAATTTCGCTGCTGTGACAGGTGGTCAGAATCAGAATGGGACTCCCTAATGCACTAGGTCCTCATTAAAGCGTGGTACTGATGAGGACAGGATCTCAGCAATTCATGGGGCTCTTTGAATTTACACCCGGGTGCCAAAATTCTGACAGAAGAGGAAAGAACATGTTTCACTTTAAACCACAATCATGATATGGGGTCTTTTCTTTTCACATTATCCAAAGTTTGAGACAGATGAAGTAAAACTGCAGAAAGATCACTTGATATAGCCTTAGGAAACCGTGTGGACTCGAGCCAGGCCGGGTGGGTTTGAGCCCTGGCTTCCTCTCTTCCGGCTGTGGTTCCCAAGGTGAACTGTTGACGGCTTGTAGACCTCAGTTTTTCTGACTATAAAATGAGGAAAAATAAGTGTACCTCCCTCAAAAGATAAGCAGTGAGGATTAACATTTAGAGAACAGTTCCTGGTCATATGGTAAATACATGAAAGTGTCTCATAATATTATTATGAAGATAAGTTTCCGACAGGAATTTAAGTAGCAGGTAAACTCTTCTCCAATGTTTTCTTACAGACTCTTTCTGAGACACTCTTACAGACAGTGAAGACAGTGAGATTGCCGAGGGAAGTTCTGAGGTTCCACTCAAGTATCTATTCTTTCTTTCCTTTTTATCTGATAAGGAGAAATACTGAAATATAAAGAATCAGTTATTACCTATTTAGGAACACTGAAAATTATATTATAGCAAAATAGAATAATGGCACGATTACAGTTACCTAACAACACAGAGCCAAACCCAAACGCTGAAGTGTCCACATGTGATGCCTAAGAAGATACGTCATCAATGTCCCTTGGTCTCCCTCTCTTTCTCTCTCTCTCTCTCTCTCTCTCTCTGAAACACACACTATTTTTTGTCATATAATAAAAACAGTACACTCTTTAGACAAGAATTTGTAAAATCAAGAATTTGTAAAATAAAGTCAAGGGCAAAAAGAAAAATATATTGTAATGCAGAAAGATCCACTATTAATATTTGGTGTATTTCTTTCCAAACATCTTCCTTTGTCTACTGATACTTATAAAGCTGAAAAAAAGTTTAAATTTTTATTTTTAAACCTTATAATATTTATATATATAATTAAATTACCTTATAAAGTATTATTTCAATAATTAAATGGTTAAATGTTAGAACTATACCTTAAGTTCTGTAACTAGCACTCCTCTGAGAAACTATATTTTAAAATATTTTTCCACTAAAACCAATACTATGAGAAATATCAATGTGTATTTACCTTGAAAATCTCCATTTCGATTTCTATAAATTGACCATATGGAAATATTTGCCAACATGATGGGTAAGATAGAGCTTCTATATTTTTAATAACCAAATAGATGCAAATTAGAACAATAAATTTGAATGTTCATTTCATAGGTTCACACAGTTTGTTTCCATGATTTAATTTCATGAAAATACCTGTATCATACTTATCTTTCTTATCTTATCAAGGAATGTTTTCTAGTCCACTAACCCATAGATCAGTGGCCCAACCTCAGTCCCATTAATAGTCAGAATCATCTTTGTCTGCCTCTGCAGATCCTGAAAAGATAACTGCCAACTAGGTGCTAAACTGAGGAAGAGGGAAAGAATGTCTGTGAAATTAAAGTCAGAATCAAAATAAAATAAAAGTCATAAAGGTAAGAAATGAAATTAAAGACATTCTGAGTGCATTAAAGCAAAGTACCACCAAGTGCAAATTCAGCTTCGCAGAGTAGATATAATTTCTTTTCCCCTCTTGCATGCAGGTCCTTGCAAGTGGTTAACAAACATTTATTGAATGAATATTACAATGCAGTGCTAATAAAAGCTCAGGCTGAAAATTATCTTAGAATTGGTATTAATTTTTAGCGAGAATTAAAATTTTTCCATTTGCATAGAAACAGCTTAGTTCCTTTATGTTTCTCTATCTCTCTAAAACAAGTAGTTTGATTGCTGTTAATGTCTACTTAGGCATAATTATCTCTTTCTCTGTCAAGGGCAAAAGCAGAAATTCAATTGGTTGTGTCCATTGGTTCTCAAATTTTGATCCATGGATTAGAATCATTAGCATCACCTAGGAACTTACGGAAATATAAATTTGGGGGCCCCACTCAGATCCACTGAATCAGAACCTCTAAGGGTGTTCCTAAGCAATCAGTAGTTTTTAAAAGTCCTAAAGAACCAATGATACAATCTAGGGCCATTCTCCCTCCAATGTAGTACACATATACACACACACAAAGGTGTAACCCATTATCTAGATTACCTGATTTACAAAGAAGGTAGAGGTGAGATGAGAAACTTCCAGTTTGAGATGTACTATTTCATCTCTATACAGATCAATGTTCCCTACTTAATAAAAGGCACCTGTGCATCAAACACATCTCAATTCACAACACAGAACTGTTACAGTGCTTGCTTTTTCACATTAAAAAAAAAACTTTATAAACAGTATAACATTTAATAATTTATTTTCTTGCCTTGGAATATACTTGGAGTTATAATTCTGTAGCACATGTCTTTTTGCAATAGAGCTCTTAATTAAAAGAAAGTATGCATGTCTACTATTCCAATATTGTTTAGGGAAAGCAAACTAATGCAAAATGTTACCACAGAGTTCTAATGATTAGTCTAATATTGAGTCCTTAAAATACGTTTTGTCACTCAGTTTATCTCTGCAAGCAAAAAGTAAAACAAGAACCCTGTATACAATTGCTTAGTATGCTTATTATCGATCATGAAAGCGGCTGGAGGAAGCCATCCGTATCATTCTGACTGTATAAGGTTCACAGTAGTAGCTACATATGGACTGAGTGTCAGTTTCCATACTTGCAATATAATTATGATATTAGTTTCCTGTTCCCACTGACAAAGCCATTTTTAGACTCTGTCAACCAAATCCTCTGGGTTCCATGGAGACATGTGCTATGTAAATACAAAGCATTATTTTTACTCTTTTCACATTATTATGGAGATTGTTAAATAAAGGAGCAGTATATTAAATATTAACAGCTTTTAAGCATTAAAAACTGTTTTATTTCTTCTTAGTTAATGGCAACACACCAATTGAAAACCAAGATACAGGGTCATCTCTCACTTAATAGTTCTGAATTCCCACCTGGTTATTCTATAGATAGATGCTTCTCTTTTTATAAAAGACCAAACTTATGAAAGACTTAAATATTTTAAATTTGATATTGGTTACAAAAAATATATTTAAAAAACCCCAATGAGGGTTGGTGCATGTTGCTCAGTGGTTGTGGCGCCAGCTACGTGCACTGGAGCTGGCGAGTTCAAGCCTGGCCTGGGCCAGCTAAACAATAATGACAACTGCAACAAGAAAATAGCCAGGAGTTGTGGCAGGCTCCTGTTGTCCCAGCTACTTGGGAGGCTGAGGCAAGAGAATTTCTTAAGCCCAAGAATGTGAGGTTGCCGTGAGCTGTGATGCAACAGCTCTCTACCAAGGGCGACATAGTGAGACTCTATCTCAAAAAAAGAAAAAAATACCCTGATAAGTGGACTTTAGTAGATGCCCTACTAACAGTTTTAATTTAAAAGCTAGACTACTGTCCAAACAGGAAGAAAGGAAACAAACTAAACTTGCCATATTATTTCATATAAGCCTAATTGTACCAAAAAAAAAAATGCTTTGAGAAGAAGCCATTGGACAACAGCTTGGGGATTAGATAGTGGATTTCTCCAAATGTGCTTATATTCTTTCCTTCCTTTCATAAACATTTCTTGAATACCTAAAAAAAAAAAAAAATGACCAAATACCTCATGCCTCACATCAACAAATTCCCTGCATCTTACTGCTGTTTAAAAGTGAAAGTCACTTTATATTGGTTATTATTTTCCTAGGTGATGCCAGTTTCCTTGTGGCTTCGGTAAAAGGTGGTCAGCACTAGTTATGCTTATGAGCATCGAGTCAAGAGTTTAAAACACACTTTCATTCACCACCTGCCTTGTTTAGGTGAGTTATTTGACTTCTCTGGAGTTCTAGTTTTCTCATACATTAAGCATGAATTATATTGGCGTCATAAAATTATTGTGTTAAATTATACATACTATACATATATTAAATATAAAATAGAATAATTTTAGGAGGGTATCTGGGACACAGTAAATATGCAATAAAAGTTTCTATTATTAAAAATATATTCTTAACTTAAACATATCACCAATACATACTTCAAATAAATTCTGTAAGCTTAGTTCTGTGATTATATCTGATATTATTTAGATATTCCTTCATGCCAATTTACGGTGAATAAAATTTAGACATTTCCTTCCTTGATTATTTTTCAATTACCAGTACATAGCATATATGCTTTATTGCCTACCACTCACAAAAACTGGGAAGAATTTTGCGGTCGTCTACCGGATGTGAGTGTGTATACTGGGATTTCTAGGTACAGGATAACTCCATTTATTATAAGTTATTGTCCTTTCCTCTTTCCATTCTTATAGATGGGACTCCCCTTTCTTTCTATTTGAAAAACAAAGAATAACAGTAAAATTTCAGACCATTGAAATGTTTTTCCATTTTAAACACTAAATTGTTTAGAAAAATCAAAGTAAATTTTGGAATCATTAAATATATATACAAATTATTGTAATGATTTTTATTTCTCTAAATTAATAAACTAGAGACTTAAAACATGACACTCAAATCCATTTAAATTACTGATGTAGGCATAAAGGTGATTTTACTGAGTGTTTAACTGATTCGTTAATTGTAGCTTTTTGTAAACACTTCTACTTGATATAAAAAGCATAAAAGACAATGAAGTTAAAACATATACATATCAATTAATTAAAAATAAAAACATGAACAACACAAGTAGGAGAACATAAGTTTTTAAATAGTAGCAGGTCAATATATTCTGAGAATTTTATAAGTAATCAACTTGAAAAAATTGCTTTTCTAATATTCTCCGGTAATAGAATATTTGTCTCCTTGATAAAAGAAAATTGCTGCTTAAAGAAATTCAATAATTTAGAGTTAAGGATGATAATAGGTTGTAAAAGAATAATGAAAAATATATGCTATCTAATTACCTACCTACCTACCCACCCATGCCATCCATTCCATATAATATCTAGTAAATGCTTTTGACAGGCAGACTTGACATTGGACAGTGGAAAGGACTTGGCGTTAGAAGACCTAGATTCACATTCTGGTTATGCCACTTAACTTCTTATGTAAATTAAATGTTCCATTTCCTTATCCATAAAACAGAATTAACACCACCAACTTCACTGGGGTGTGAACATTACATTAGGTAACGTATATCTAAGTGTCCACTATGATTCTGCGACATTAATATGTCAGTGGACATGGCTAAGAATCAAAGATTGGAGAAATGGTCATTTCGGTTTCCAACAGGCTGAAAAATATAATTTTGAATTTTGATTCTATTTAATGCAGCGTTTTTTTCATTTATTGTCTCATTGTTTCTTTCATAGCTAATGCTTTCAAATGCAAGTTTTACAGTTGCTAAATAATACACAATGCACACCATAGTTGGCCTCATGCAATCATTTTACACCTCCTCAAACATTTAGTTCAGTTAGGTATACTGAGATGTTCAATAAATTCTAAAAACTATGTAGGCAAACTATAAAAAATAAAGTAAAATGAAAAAACTATAAGATTGTAGCTTAAAATGAATGGTCATGACAATTTAAGGAGGGAGATAATTTTTGAATTCTCTGCTGAAATCAGTGTGTGTTTGACTAGTTTCTTAGTGGCAGAATTACTGTATCTCTATTGCTTAGATGAGATATACAACCTTAGGTACGGGAGTATAATGTAAATAAGAGATCAGAACAAAAATAATTAAAAGGAATGGTATAAAAATAGATATGTTAATAATTGTACCAGGTAGTTCTTTTCTTAGCACATTCCTCTTTCTGGTCCACAAGAACTTTTGAGACATTTCTTTAACTGAACCTCTCATCACACACACACACACACACAAAGCTTTATTCTTACAGAGAAAGTTACTAATACCAGTTACACTGAATCTTTGGCTAGTTTTGAGGTCTATCTATCTATAAAATCTAAAGTAAAGTTTGGTTTACTTAGGATTGAAGATGCCTATGACAACGGCCTCGCAAGTAAGTTTGTCCAGAATGAGTTAATTTAGCATTGGAAACATTTCCAAATGGCGTCATCGCCCTGTACATTCCATTCTATGAGGTAGGTTTCCACCTCACACAGCACTCTATCACAAGGACAAGAATTTACTGGCAGATCATACAACAGAAAATTTCATGTTTTTTCCTTTTAATCTCATGATTTTATGGGAAACAACTGTGGATCCACTCCACAAAAACAGATCTGAAGAAGAGGTTTTCCTTCAATTTAAGTTCACAATACACATAAGGAGCCATGAACTGTGATCTGGACAGGGAGACTTCATGGGGGAAGCAATAAGAAGGGATGCATTTCCCTTTAATTAATTTTTAAAATTATTTTAAATATTGACTTTTTCCCCCCACTACTTTCACTCCATGAGAGATGATTTCACATTATAATTAGAGTCTTGCCTTAGTCACTGGAAAATTTCCCTCTCCTGGATCCATTCTTCAGATAAACTGTTTTTAAGGTTTGTTCCATATAAGTGTATCATAAGGCACCTAATTCAGGATAGCCATTGCTCTGAACAAGATTAATAAATCCAACTATTCAGCCAGGTACAGCTAACTAGTTGTTAAAATAATGAAATAGTTCCACACCAGGTGATAAATAGATATCATGTGAGCCACCTCAGCCCCTGCTTTTTTGATCTTTCCATAATCTAGTCATTGAACAGTAATATTTGGGACTGCAAATAGCCTTGGCTGTGTACTCATCCCAGATGTTAAACAAGTGAGTACAACTCTCAGGAGACCCTTTACCAAATCACATCTATGCTTCCCTGGGGATATAGTCTCTATTTAAAAAACTGTGGTAAACTTTCGGAAAAAGCAATATTATTGTATTACAATTTCTCCCTATAGCCATGTTGTTCCTGAAACTTCAAAGAGCTTAGTTAAGAATCTTTAATACAGAAGATATAAATGTGACAATCATGTGATACTTCCCATCAAAGAGCAGTAACTGGGAAACAATAATGATAACATAACCTCTCTTCCAGCCTGATTAAATTCTAGTCCCCTATCCATCTTCAACATATTACTATTCAAAGTATAATTCACCTATACATGTATAACATGTATAATTACAAACACTTTTCATGGGCTACTTTAAGAACATTTGAATGTGGTCCAAAAGAAGTGGTTTTAAAAATATTAAAAGTCTATAAATTAATCCATGTTGAAATTTCTCAAGCCTGAGTGCTTTGTTTCTTGGTTTATGTGTGAGTATATTGCTGAGCTATGAATTGGTGAATCATCTTTGTAAAAGAACAACATTAATGTAAATGAACCTTGTAAAGGTCACTTTTAATTTGGGGGAAGTTCCCTTCTAAAACACGCAGATATTCTGAAGATCTTAGAAAATTGACAACATGAATCATTTTCTCATAACAGAAATGGAAAGATCTGTAATGACTTTAGCATAGTTTATTTTTGTCAGACCAGAGTTTTTAGGTTGTGTTTTCAAGCCGCATTTTCCTTCTTTGTACAGTGCTTGAGTGAACATCAGTAACCATGGTTTATGTATAGAAAAGGGAAAAAAATGCCTGCTGTGATATCAGTGGCATTTTTGGATATAGCAAGAGAACTCTCAAGGTCAAGAATAAAAAAATCCTTGAAAAATGTACAGTATAAATACTGAAGCAATGGGGAAAAATCATCAAGAAAGGCAGGATATATGCGGCAATATGTGTATAAAACTGCAAAGCTTTAGTACAGTAACTACAAAATACCAAAAAATTAAGCACACTTCGAAGGAAGAATTACATAAAATGATAATTTTAAAAAAATAACATATTTTCAGCTATTAAGTTAGAAATAAGGGGAAAAAGCTAAAAGCAATTGAGGATTTTGGTAAGCAGGCACATTGCACTCATGTATTATTTAAAATGTTCAGTTGTTTGGAAGTTAATTGGGTGATATTTGTCCCCTTAGTCTGTATTTCCTGAACACCTTGCCCCTCCTCTTATGTAACACTGTGCTGAAGTAGAAGGCCTTGCTGTCTGCCTACCTTTTCTTCCAAACTGCAAACACATGTTATTTGGGGACCACATCTGTATTGTTCACCACCTTCTTAAAGCACCCAGGATAGAACAGACATTCAAATATATGATATCTAAATAGGTAAGTCTCCACATAATTTAACCAAGATTGCCATTCTAGGAAAATTAACTCAAATTGACAATTCAGAAGAGAAAAAGTTATGTCATAATAATAGCTAACAATTATTGAACATTTACATGAATTACTTCGTTTAATTTTCAGGAGAGCTCTATCGCCCAGATACGGATCTGTATCCACTTAGGAAACAGGTAGATTGAAGCTATGAGAAGTTAAATAACATGTCCATAGTCACACATATTAAGAGGTTTTGACCGACATCAAAGCCTAAATACCTAAATATCAGTATATTTTATAGTGATACAAAATGTTTAGAGTAATTTATAAAAACAAAAATTGGAATCATTAAATTTAACAATATGGCATTAGTTAAATATTGTTACAATTTATAGTTTAAAAGAATAACCAACAGGAAAGTAAAAAATTATCTATAAGAAGGAAGAACCATGGGGCAGCGCCTGTGGCTCAGTGAGTAGGATGCCAGCCCCATATACCGGAGGTGGTGGGTTCAAAACACAGCCCCAGCCAAAAACTGCAAAAAAAAAAAGAAGGAAGAACCAGCTTTCTAAATTTGTGTTTTTCTTTACGAACACAATGATTAGCATAGCATTTCATTTGTAATGTATTGACAAACTGAAGAATGGAGAAAATTTAAATCGTGTTTTAAGATGAAAGAGTTAATGGTATATTTGATTTTCATGCTAACAGGCATTTTTAATAAGTGAATATGACTTTTTTAGCTTCCACACATAAATAAGATTATGCAATCTTTTTCTCTTTGTGTTTGGCTTATTTTCCTTAGGATAACGTCCTCCAAATTCATCCATGTTATGGCAAATGGCAGGATTGCCTTTTTAAAGGCTGAATAAAGGTTCAGAGCTAGAGAATAAAATAGTGGTTATGGATGAGGGGAAGAAATATGAGACGCAGATCAGCAGATCACTGGATACAGAGAAGCAGGGCTGTAGGATGACGGAGTCGAGGGATCGAATGTACTATAGGAGGGGAGAGAATATAGTTGTACTAAGGGGGTTTTTAAATAAGTAGATTTACACTGCTTTTGTCATTGAAAGGTAACTATGTGAGATTATATGTTAATATGCTTCTCCACAGTATCCATTTTACTATCTATATGTATCTTCTAGCATCATATATACACAAGACAAACACGAACCCCAAATACACACAATAACATTTTTAAAAAATAAATTGAATCTGAAATTTAAAACAGATAAAAAGTTTAACATCTTTACTAGAGAAATGCCAAAAGTCATTTTAATTCACTAAGCTTTTGAATATACAGCATTTTCAAGTGGTGTTTTACCCTGAAAGAAGCATAAACTTGAGGACGGTTCATACTGAGCACTGTACTGTGAACTTCACTGTGAATTCTATAGACGTGTAGCAACAAATGGGAGCATATGAGACTGTGCTGCGTTGGCCCTTCCAGGTGCAGAGTGACACGTTAAATATTTCGCACACATTCCTATACAGGCCCAGGGTTTCACATCACATGAAGATAAAAAGGAAATTGCAAATAGAAAGAGCTACAGCATAAGTCAGCAATGCAGAAAGAAATGCACCCAGATTTGAAAGATGTAGTCTGCCCAGTTGGTTCAAATTTGAGATCAAGATTATATCAATTCTTCTTGGTACAATTAAAGGTGATGAAGTTAAACTGTACATACACCCCTTCCTTTACCTCGGGTACCTGTTAGATAACCTCTAAAACAGCACAATAGCTACACTCTGCTGGGCATAAGTTTTCTCTGTTTTTCATACTGAACCACAAGGCCCACCAAGATAAACATGTAGGGCAATGCTCATTGATCAGGCACCTTCTAACACCTGACTGAAAGATCGCATGCAGGAGTCCATCCTGCCTAGCTGTCGCAGGAGTAACTGACCTTTTACTGTGACGTGGTGTCACACATCCCATGAGTCATTGCTTTAGCATTACTACCATGCCAAGCTGCAAGCAAACAAGTGAAGCCACAGACCCAGGAGCACCTTCCTACTTATTTTTAGGACAAGGAAGAACTGAGGTGCAATGATCATAAAACATCCTTTGTGTCTACCAGCAGGATTAGCATGTGGTAAAAATTCTGTAAACATTAATTTTAAAATAGAATGAAGAATAAAACCTTTTGGATTCATAATGATTAATCACCCCCCTTGGCAACCTATTGCTGTAACTCTAGAACGTTTCATTTTAGGGGCCAGTGAGACACCCCCAGGATGGGGCTGTTTATTTGTTGCTGTTCTATATGTAGTTTGGAGAAGCAGGGAGGCGCCTCTTATAGAGCCGTCACATCCACCCTCTCGGTCTACTGTGTAGTTTAAAAACCAGCCAACTGACCTCCCTTTCTAACAGGAACCCAAATGTTTCTCAGGCAGATATCTGAGGACCAGACTTTGAGGACTGCCACTCATACACTTCTGAACAAATAAGAGAGCGAGCTTACGTGGACACGCATGCTGTTTCAGCAGCCTTCCTTGTATCAGAGCACGCAGTAGTAACACACCTGTGGTTCCCACCAGCAAGCTCAACAATGGAGATTCTAACCAAAGACCACTGATGTTTAAGCCAGGGTCTTCAACCCAGAGTCCATGCACCCTGAGAATGTCTTTGGATAAGCATTAGGAGCCTGATGAATCTCATAATTATAGGGAAAATGTGACATGTACTTTTTTTTTTTTTTGAGAATGATCCTGCTGCTTTAACAGATTCTACTCCCATATTGTAACATATTTTTGCTGCCTTGAAATTAAGGAGCCAAGAGTCTCCTAGAAACCAACACAGGTGACTAGAGAGTCATGCAGCTGATCCCTGAGTGAGGAGACCTCCCTCTCAGCCCACGTGGGTGCGCTCACTTTTTCCCAAGAGACAGCACTGCCCTACCTCTTCAGAAGTGTTTAGAGTCAAGCAAAAGACCCTCTGATTCCCCCACCACTCAAGTGGGTGTTGTCTACCCAGGCTCAGCAGACACTGCGCAATTCGGTATTTTCTTCAGGCATGTAGACTTCATCTTAACCATGATTTCATACAATATAATACGCTTTCCAGAAAATATGAGTAGGGAAGAGCAGTAATATTCATTCATTATATTTTTCCATAAGTTATTTTAAGAGTATTTTTTCAAGAGGAAAAAATATGTTCAATTCATTATTCTGTTTAAAGGGCTAATCAATTTTTAGATGCATACGTTTAAAATCAATATTGCCATGCCAAGTTGTTCAGCATTTTTAATTTTAGCTATTTGACAATTAAGTATGATTTTTTTTTTTTTTTGAGAGAGAGAGAGTTTCAGTCTATCACCCTGGGTAAAGTACCGTGGCATCAAAGCTCACAGCAACCTCAAACTCTTGGGCTCAGGTGATCCTCTTGTCTCAGCCTCCCGAGTAGCTGGGATACAGGTGTCCACCACAATGTCTGGCTAGTTTGTCTATTTTTAGTAGAGATGGGGTCTCTCTCATGCACAGGCTGGTCTTGAACTCCTGAGCTGAAGCAATCTACCTGCCCCAGCCTCCCAAAATGCTAAGATTATATCCATTAGCACCATGCCTGCCCTGCAACTGTGCATGGATCTTAAAAATCATATTTACTTATCATTGTACTGTTGGGTGCTATAATCAAACAAAGTTATTCTATTACTTGATTTATCAGTTTGAAGCGATATCTTTGACTCAATACTGTTATAGATGAAACAATCAGTAAATATCATACTGATGATATTGTATATAGGGTAGCTGCATATTTGGTTTTTTAAGAAACTGCTAAAATTCTTTCTCTTTTACTCTATCAGTTTCTGCTTTTTGTAGAAGTTTTCAAGGTCAGGAAGTTTAAAATTTATTATGTGTTTTTTCATCTAATCTACACATTTGTTTTAGTCTTACTTTGCTGATAAATATGTTCAATGCTCATCACCAGCCATTTTACTAAAGTTTTTCTTGCTATTCCTTGATTGTCTGAAGCTCAGTCCTTGGTACATGGGCATTATTTCTTGAGTTGTGGCACATTTAATATTGTTCGCAGCCTTTATACTCAATAAATATGTTAACCAGATGTAAGATCTTAGGCTCATCCTTTCTTTCCTGCACTATCTCAGAGGCTTTGCTCTAGTGACCTCTAGTGTTAAATACCAGCAAGGAGAACTGACTTTTTCCTACTAATGTTATCTTTTTGTCTGGCTATTTAACAGATGCTTTCAGTATCACTTTTACTCAACCTGGTCTTGAAAGCCTGGTCTCAATTAATCCTGCTGCCTCAGCCTCCCAAAATGCTAGGATTATAGTTATGAGCCATTATACCCAGCCTCCCTAATTATTTTTATCTTTCACTTTTATTTGCTTTCTGGCATTGTCTAATTTGTTTCTTATGCATTTGCTGAGTTTTCTAAAATGTCCATTCTTGTATGTGTTCCTTATAATTCTTTTATTTTTCTGTGATAGTTTTAGTTTGTTTCTTCCATTCACTTTCCACTTCTTTGAATTCTTACATTAATGATTCATAGTGTTTCTTTGGAAGTAAGAGCTTTTTAAAACTTTTCAATGCATACGAAAACAATGGCACAACTTCCATAACTGGTCTGTAGCAATACTTTTCTTCTAAGTGCTCGTCTATTGATGAGTTTGTTGTCCTCTCTTACTTTTTTTTTTCTTTTTCTAATGGTATTTTTATGTCACTTGTCTGCCAGTTCCTGTTTTATTGTTTGTCTGTTGAAAGGATTTATTTTTCCTGTGAAAGATTTTATACACTAGTTTCCTATGTGAGTGTATATGTGTTTGTGGAAGATGGAGGGATATGTATATGTGTGTGTGTGGTGTGTGTAAGTGTCCAGAAGTATCCTCCAGGCTTCCCGACTCAACAGCTCCAGCCTTTTACCTTAGACTGGTCCACACTTGCATCTTGGGATATTCATTTCCCTAAGGCCTCATGGAAGGGAGCAGCATCCACCCTAGACATCAAAAATCCCTTAGTCATTTTGTTGAATATGGCAGCTCTGGCACAGAGTCATCTTTGGAAAATCATAACTAATGAGTGATGCAATCTCTAATCAATATGAACTCAAACTTGTTATAAAAACTATTTATGAAATATGTCCAGTGAACTTGTCAATTCATCTGCATCTGACCACATAGGACTATAGTGAAAACTTTAAATCTAGAGTTGCCTAAAAGGTAAATTTGTGCACATAGCACTTATATTATAAACACTGGGCTAATAAATGACTGAAATACATATAGAGGGAAAGAAAATAATATCACTTTTACAAGTGATAAGGAAGAGGAACACCCAATGGAAATAAATATTTTGATATTAAATTTGCCTGCATTTAATCCTAGTTTTAAGTAGAAGATCATGAACAAGTTACTGAATTTCTATAAGCCTTATTTACATTATCTAGAAAATGGTGTTAAAAGTCAGTGGGCATCTGATTCATAAGTGAACTTTAATGTCAGTTTCTTTCATTTTCTGGATCAAAGTAATGAATTTTGTTTATTAAAAAATGTAACTCTTAAGCAAGAGGTAATACTTCTTGGATTGAGTATTTGTTGGACAAGATGATGAAAGAACAGAAGTGAAGAACCGTTTGGTTAATCCCCATAGGAGGGTGATGTAACCAGGGCTTCACTGATAAAAAGAAAAAGAAACACCTCTATCTTACGAAGGTGATATGTCAGAAAAACCAACATTCCTAGTTAGGAGACTCCTGAGGACCAAGATGGGGAGTTCTCTCATTAAACCTGCTCTGGTTAAGGACACCACTTGAAATTTCAACTATTTAAAGTTCCAGCTGGTTGAACTATTTAGCTGAGTTTCCAAGAGGTTGAACTATAAACTTCCCATGGCTGCTTTAACTTCTCCCCCAATATTCAAGCAAGCTAGTGGGAAGCCTGCATGATCTTGCTGCAAGAGGGAGAAGTGGATAACTTCCCACACCCACCCTCATGCCATCTTGGAACTGGGGACCACAGCTCCTCAGTTCTATCTCCACTTGTTTCCACTACCTAATTAGTGAAACTACTCTTCTTGAACTTGTCCACCACGTTTCTGGCACACTCCATTGCAATGGATGCTGATATCAAGTGAGAACTGCACACAGAGGCCTCTCCTACCCATGACGACCCTCCTGTCTTGATCTCACATGCCTTACTCACCTTATAATGATACCCTTCATGATGTTGCAGGGAAACCTGATTGGTACATTAATGAGCCCCAAATTGTGATTCTTCCAATTAAACCTTGAAGAAATTGGATCATCAGAAAGCAAAGGGCCTAGGTCTTGTTTTTCTACTTCTGCAAGAATAACTCCTCTGTGTTAAGATAGACTCTTGGCACCATTGGAGCATCAGTAAAGAAAATGGCCATTGAAACAAGTGCATCTTTTACAAAACTGTAGTTGAAGACACGCCTATTCTATCTTCCAGGATCCCTTACAAAAGAACTAACAAAATGGATTTTATCTTTACGTCAATGCTTAGTTTTTCTCTGCAGAATTACTTAAGAGGCATTTTTTCTGTCATGTTGTAAAAAGGTATAGCCAAAGATATTCTTCTTAATCTGAGTTTCTAGAAAATCTAGAATCATATTCAGTGTTAATGAAGTTAATTCGGATACCAAATAGCACATATTATTTTATTTCTATTGGGTTATCAGTTTGTTTGACTTTCCTTGTACCTTCAAACACTAGTCTCTAAGGTTCAGCAATCTCTCCATCTATGTATCTGTATAAAATCCTGCCCTGCCATGTCTGATTAACTTTATATAGTGATTTCATTCTAAATTATATAATGCATAGACCATTTAATTACAGAATCTATATCTATCTGAAAGTAACCTTAGAACTAAATTAGTGTCACTTCCTGATTTTGCAGATAAGGTAAGAAAAGCTCTGAGGAATAAATGAACTAGTTCAATGAGATGGAACCAAATCCCTTGACTCCCAACCATGTATGAGATAATGTGGAATCCTGTGAATGGGGGCGGGGGAGCGGTAACAAGTAACTGGAGCACACAACAAATCAAAGTGAAACACACAAAAAAGCCCAGCCGCCTTATAGTCACTGATTAAACACACACACACACACACACACACACGCACACGCAAGGTCAGTCCTACCTACCAGTGTCAATAACATTTGAAGACTTGAATTGCTCTCTGAATAACAAAATAGAATGGACTTATTCCTAAAGTGTTTACAAGACAGCTGGGAAGGTAAGACATAAACATGTGAAAACAAAACCAGAAATACACACAGAAATTAGTACAAAATGACTTAAAAGCATAGGAATGCTATAGGAATTAGAGGCAGGAATAAATTTCTGTGTATAGTGATGGTGCCATGGAGGAGGCGGGATTTCAGCCAGGCCTGTAGGATACATCAAAGGGAGACTTTTTAATAAGAAAATAGGCATGAATAAAGGTACAGAAATAAGATAATTTTGGATGTGCTCAAAAGACGGTGAGTAGCTGACTTTAGCCAGAACACTGGATTTGTCTGTGTGAAGGCTATCAGTGTTTAATGGCTGGTATGCTTTGATGGGTGGACAACTAAGGCACACTTGGAAACTTGACTTTACTGTGTAGGTAGCAGGGAGCCATTGAAGATTATTGATAAGGTGGTAATATAAAAGTGGTATTTTTTCTGGGTGAGTCAGGTAAAGAGTATGCTAGAGATTAGGGGCTGGGGTAAGAGTTGATGTTGAGGGAGCCAGTGAGGAGTTGATCCCAAATAGTAGAGCTTGGATACATGTGGAAATAATGTAAATAAAATTTACATTAAAAATCATCTCTGTAGCTTCAGTTTCTTTGGGAAACTATAAGAGACAAAAGATGTGAAATTAGATGATTTGCAGGATGATTAAACAATGTCCACACCCATCTATCCATCCAGTCTTATTGTGGGTTGAATTGTGTCCCCTCATTCACATAAAGCCTTAACCCCCAGTACCTCAGAATGTGGCCATGGAGAGAAATAGAGTCACTGAAAATGTAATTAGTTCAGATGATGTCATACTGAGTAGGTCATGCCCCAATCTATATGAGGGGTGCTCTGATCAGAAGGAGCATGTGGGCACAGACACACACACAGGGATAAAACCAACAGCTGTGTGGAGATGAAGGCAGAGACTCCACAAGCCCAGGAATGCCCAAGACTGTCAGCAGGCACATATTTGCTCTCACAAGTTCCAAAAGGAACCAAACCTGCTAACACTTTGATGGGGGACCTCTAGCCTCTAGAATTGTAATATGGTAAATTTCTCTTGTTCAAGTCACTCAATTAGTGGCACTTTGTTACAGCAGCCCAAGCAAATTACAACAAGTATAAACACTAGAATCTAAGACTATCAGAAGACATCAAGTCTTCGAGTTTAGATTCTGGGGCTGTCTAGAGGCATAGAAGGAAAAAAAATGCTATTAACTAAAACTGCTAACTTTGAGTACTGAGAAATTCTCATGATGCTTCATTCTTGGATGTATTCTAAAATCCCAAGAATTATGAAAAAAGGAGAAAAGTCTACGTTAAAAATAAACCTTTGAGGCTCAATCCTCTTGGTTCTAAATATTCTATGTGATAGTAACAGCTTTTTCTTAGTATGTAGTTATAACATCTTAAATGTTCTCAAGTTAAATATTTTCATTCATTTTGCATTGGTTATTTTTTAACCAAGAAAATCACCTCTTATCTGTTATTTCCACTGCAGCACAGAACATTCCCAAATGTCAAGAGGTGTTGAAAAATGTAAGATGATTTGGCAATAATTTCCATTATTTGAGTGCTTATAGGTAAACCATTTCTACATTTTTCTCTTATTAAAATTATTCTTACATTTTATTTGTCAGATTCAAAGTAAGAACAGACTCAAACTGGTTGGGATAAACAAAGGAGTTTATCCTTTTTGAGGAAATTGTAACACTCACCACTGAAAATTTTTCTTAAATTGCCATTCAGCAATTGTCAAGAAAAGAACCATCATTTCTTTTTTCATTTCCTTATAAGGAGTCCTTACTTCAACTCACTTCCTATTTCCATTTCTCATTCCATTAGGAAATCATTTATTAACACAAGTAGTTTTATTTCTCCCAGTTGTCCTTGCAAATATTTATGTAATTTCATAGGAACATTTCATCTCGCAGAAAAATCAATCTACTTTTGCGGTTTTATTTTTAGCATATAAAAATAAGAGGTAACACTTTACCATGAGTTTTTTCCCTTCTCCATTTCAACCTGTGGTGAGAAATCTTCTGAAACAGCCTTTGATTCTGATTTCTCTTCCTCAGAAGTATACTGCGAGCCCAGTGAAGTCTACCCTTCCTTTTCCAGGCACTCAGGGCCTCTGCAACTTGCACAGGGTTTTTCTCCAGTTTTCTCATCCCTTACATCCCCTAAAAAAGGATTCTTCATATTTGCTGCATTCTGTGGTAGCATATTCACCTTACTGTGTGCTGAACCACTACACTCCAGGTACTAGGGTTGCAGTACTTCCCATACCTAAGGCCAGGATGCCAGATTAAACCTTTCTTCACACCTTGCCTGATCTCCTTAGCTAGAAATGATGTCACTGCATTCTTACAACTATGTACTCACACAAATACAAATACTTGCAACCTTGTGCTGAGCACTTTTCCAAATTCTTCCTGAGGGCAAGGTATGTGTTCCTATACAATTGGTCATCGCTCACTGAAGTCACATCTGTGAGACTAACACAAATATGCTGTTACACTATATTATGTGAGCATAGAGACTCTAGCCAGTTTTAAGAACCTGAGTCCTTGGCTCTCAGATTCCTTGTAAATGGTGCCATTTATTTATCTGTGCTCAAGCTCTCATCAACTAGTGGGCCTAAAAATTTTCATTTTTCTTATGTGAATTTGAAAGAGTCTTCCTCTTTATCTTTTTTATTTTGCTCTAATATGTGTTAACCAATGTTTTATTTTTACAAAGAACCTGTTCTACACTATGTGTTGAAATTATGAAGAAGTAAATGTTTTCCTATCATGTGAACATCTTGCAAGAAAAATAAATAGCACTCTAAAATGATAACAGAGACCGACTCTACCGTCACGTCTACTCTATTGAACTATTTTTTCCACATTAATATATGTGTACATTATTGGTATTTGTCAGGTAAAGTCTGAGTTGTATTTGAGACCTTCACTCAGGAGGTGTGCCACATGCTCCTTCATCTTATCCATTAGGTGGGAGCTTGTCGAGCCTCCTCCCCACTTCTTGAATTTAATTGTTTTTCTCTTACGTGGATCTGTAGTTGTTCACCTACCAGTTTAAAATTAGTATTGAGTATAGGGATGCTTACTTTTCTATTCTTGAGATACTTTACTAAGGAGAATGTTCTTCAACTTCATCCAGGTAAATACAGAAGATGTGAAGTCTCCATCTTTATTTCTTTATAGTGTTATTTAATTATCTGACAACTGGATCAACATCTTCATTTCTGCCTACTCAATGATGCCTAAATATTACCCAATCCAATGACTCTTCCTCTGTTATCCTTTATTCTTCACCTCTGCCACACTATGCATTCCACAGTATTAGGGAATTTCTTCATTGAAACTGAGTGATCAATTTCCCTTCTAAGCCTTTCAACCAGGCCTACATTGCACACGATTATCCCACTGTTCAGAGTATAGGGTTCTTCCCTTGTCTCTCTGTCTTATGCATGACCTTTACCTCCACACCTGCACTTACAATTTACCAGACTTCCCACCTGGAAGAGCTGACTTTCCCCTTAACTTGGACAATACTGCAGAGTTCATTTATCTCTTCAGTAGACAAGGTCAAGTAACGTGAACAGTAAGAGTATAGATAAAATTTGAGTGGTTTTTATTTGGAAATATTTCATGTATATTTCTGTATGTGTGGATGTATGTCTTCGGTACACTGAGGTATATGATCTCAAAATCATATTTTAGAAAACTCTCAGAAAAATGATTAGTGCAATAATATTTAGGAGATTCAATACAAATTAGCATAACTTACACATTGTCTTCTGATGAAAATAAATAATCCTTAGAAATTATTCATTTTTTAAACATGAACTATAACATCTGATTAAAAAGCATGCTATTTGGTAAATTCTTTATCCCCAAAATATAAGGCCAAGAATATTAAGATAGTGCATGTGATAAAAATAAATAAGCAAATAAGATACAATCTTATTAATGAAATAAATTATTTTTATCATCTGTGAACAATGCCTAGTAAAAAGATGATTTGCATTTTCTGAAAATGGTTGTTTTTTTTTTTTTGCGCCAAAGCAAAATGCTGATATTTAAGCAAATCTATATCAGTTCTGTTTTAATGTGTTACAGTTCTTGTAATTTAATTTCACAAATAAAGGAAATTACAATGGTCTTTGAAAGTGAAAATTAACTGTACCTTGATGCTCTTTTACCAGAGGACAAAAAATATAAGTTAGTCATGGTAACGTCCTTGATAGTCAAAGCTGTATCTTATCAATTACAGCATCTCCAGTTAACTCAAATATTGCCTTACATATAAGTGCTGAGTAATTTGTGCATTGAATGTTAATTTGAAAGGAATTCTAAACACTATGTCCTCTATGTTTCTATACACCAAAAAGATCAGTTTTATTCTTCCTCTTCTTTTTTTTTTTTTATTTTGCCATTAGAGAAAAGCAACCTCTCAGAGAAAGTGTAGCATTCATCATTTACAGCCAGTTTTGATTTTTCCACTTATGTAGCTGATTACCTTTTTTTTGAGAAGAAGAAAAATATTTTTAATCTGTTGTGAAAACAGAGTTTTATCATTTTGGAAACTTTAACAACATAAAATATATGTGCATTAATCACTGTGCTCTCTTTTCCTTTGGAACAAAATGTGCAATGCAGAGAAAGTCAACAGGAGAGAGTAACAACTCTGCTCCACATCATTAATTTTGACAAATATTCAAGAACTCTTAAATTCTTTAGCTTAAAAAAAGACATCTCTCACATTTAAGTGAAATTATTTTTGCCATCATTTTTCATTCACCATTTTCTATGTAATATTTTATTTGGACATAAAAAGGCTATCTTTAAGTTTTATGGACTTATGAAATGTGGCAGTATTTCATAATTTGTTGACTCATTCCTTTTATCAATATCTATAAAACTTTACAATTAGGTGATATTTCTCAGTAGGAATATTCAGATTGCAAGAAAAACTAAGGGGTTTATAAAAGAACACAAATAAATTCTAAATATAGCATCAGCATTCATTATCTTCCAAATGTTGTTTTTGCATACAAGTATAACACTAGATTGGACCTTAGGAAATCTGGATATTTTTTCTGTCTTGCTTGGTAATCCTGGGCAAGCCGTGCTGCTTGTTAGGATCTCGGCCTCTTACTTAGAAAAAGAAGAAATTAAATAACATGACCTCCAAAGATCCTTCTAGTTAAAATTTGTAATAATAATACCCAGCATTTACTGTGTGCCAAATCCTGATTATTTAATCCTCACAATACTCTACCTGGTAGCTGCTATTATTGTTCTCATTTTATATTTGAGAAAACTGAGCCCAGAGAGGGTGAGGAAGGGTGACCTTGCTGAAGGTCACATGGTTTGAAGGTGGCAGTGCTAGGAATTGAGCCTAGGCAGCTTGAATACACAGTCTGTGCTCCTAACATCATATTCTACCAACTCTTTTCAGGAAGAGTATTGCACATTTCTACTCAAGGCATTTGAGAAGGAACACTAAGAAAGGGGCTTAAAGAGGGATGGGAGGAAAGCCTGGCCTGCTGACCCAGGAAGTCTGGAGGGCTCGCAGGAACATTCACTACTCACCAGTCCTCACCAAAAAGGGGAAAAGAACGTTGATATAAAGTAACCTAGGTAACCAATGACTTATTCATCAATGACCAATAGAAAAGGGCAACAATGCCTGGCAGCACAAACAGGCCAATGAAAGAGTTGCAACCAATTTCAGACAAAGAGAAAAGGGTATTTATGCCTCTGCCCGGCATTCGCATCTCCATCTCGCTCACCTCTTCTTCATGAGCGGGACCCACTTCCAACTCTCTTTGGAAGTGTTCTAAGATTTCTCTCTGTTAGTAAATAACACTTCTCTTTGTTACACTGAAACTTGTGCAGGTGACTTCTGTTTTCTATTCACACTGCCTGTGCTGCTCCAGTTTTATTTTCAGTTTTCCTCACTTTTGCTTTTGATTCCCGCCAGTTGAACCTTCTAACTCAGCCTAGTAAACAACCAGGTCACCTGAATTTGGAGAACTGGCTTCCAACCCCCAATCAGCATCAATTGAAAGTTTCATCTTTTCCCTGTTGGCGTTCAGGGAAAATGAGCTTTAGAGTCAATAATCTTGGGTTTTTATCCTAACTTTGTAATTTACTGGCTCTGGGACCTTGGGTTAGATGCTGACACTCGGAGTACCTTCGCTTCCCTTATCTGTGGAATAAGAATGCTCTACCTACCTCACGGGGCTATTGTCTGAAGGTGAAGAATAAAGACGCACCTGCATCTTGCAGGTGTTCGACCAATTTTGTTTTCTTCGTTCATGTTTAAGTTACAGGAGCAGATGCTGAACTCCGAATTTGAAGTTAGGACTGCCTAGTAAGCATTTTGAGGATTCACATTCCTAATAACTCAAATGAGACTTAAAATAAGACCAGTACGGAAATGTGGGGAGTCATGAAATGAAATTAAAAAGAGAAAAACTTGCATAGTCCAGGCTATACCCAGTACAGCTGGAGTTCCTGGGAATTTGTTCAGCTCAACCTTTACATTAACCCCAGAGACACGCAAACCACCAAGATTGTCTTGATGATGGCAACAACAGTTTGCTAAAATCTCAATTTTTGTTCCAAAACTTCACACACTCTGCCTTTTTTATGCGAATCCTTAAATAAGCACAGAATTTATTTTAGTCTTTCAAGGGCATTTTGAGAACACAGACTTTAACACATTTCATATTATAAAGAACAAAACTGCCAAGAGAAAGTGATAATAAAGACCTTGCCTAATTTTCTTTTTCTAGTTAATCAATATCAATCCCTTTCCCATGTTACAATTCTGTTTTAATTATAGATGTAAAAAAAAAAAGTAAGGGAAAGAGCACTTGGCATGTATATTCCTTTGATTTTTTGCGTGACAAAGGCTTTAACAAAAATTTAAGAAGATGAGCTAAATGAAAAATAAATTCACGGTAGGATTAATTTTGAGGAAGATTCAAGGATATGGATTAAATAGAGTCATTTTTTCCTTTTAAAATTTTGAATTCAGATAAGAATTTAAGTATTTTACTGTTTTAATAAAGGAACTAAGAAAGAATCCCTAGGAATTAGGAAAATCTGTGCCCTTCTGCTTAGTTGATTATGCAAAAACAAATGGACAAACCGGCTTAAACAGTTCACTGAGAAAAATTATAGAACATTAATTGATTTTATTTGATGAAATACCTTTATTAGGTAACTTTTTAATAGAATAGTCCCATATACCTAAAGAGTGAAATAAGATTTGAAAATTAAATAGTGAGTTTGATCCTAAAACCAAAAATAAATAAGTAAAAAAGTATTATGATACACAATCCAATATAAAAAAATGCAATTTGAATAGTTGGAAAGTACACATGCTAAAGAATTATATGACATTTGATATATATCTGACATTTGAAGGTATTGCAGAGTTAAACGATTTATATTAAATTAAAGTAACCAGGATTCATTGTGAATCAAAATATTATAGGTGGCTCTGTTTTGTTACACATCTGTTAAAATTTAAATTTATCTATTTACAAATGTTACTTACAATTATGTATAGTGGAATACACTTTAGAATTCTAAAAAAAAGATTGCTTTTAAGTTTACCATTGACTAACAGGTAGGGACTTCTTCAGTGAAAATAACGCTAGGAAGGAAAATTGAATAACTTAATATTTTCAGAGAAAATGCATGAGAAAAAGTGTAAAGGGAACAAGTTCTTCTAAGTATAATCCAAAACCACTATAGAAGAATGACCATAATCTGTCAGATGTATCAGTTTAGGTTGGAATAGATGTTTTAGTTAAAATGATGAAAAGATCAAATTAACTGTGGGATTGTGAAAATGCACAAAATTATTACAATTCATGGAATACTTCCAGACTTTAAAAGCAGTGTGAAAGATGAACACTTGCTAAAAAACATGGATCAGTCTGCGCTGTGCAGAATTCACAGAAGCCAAAGCACTTATCGATTGGCATGTACCTTAAATCTTTCTCCTGTGACTTCAATATTTTAAAATGCCAGGCACTGTGGAGAGTGATTAAAAATGTCAACCATTTCACTGTTCTCAGTGATTCAAACTTGTATGGTCACAGGGCATAGACTTACAGTGAGCAGATCAAAAGTATGTATTTGTTCATAACAGAAGCAGAGTAATTAGCTACCTTGGGTTTTTACTGCAGTGCAGCCCCTTTTCAGGAACATTGCCTACTTTTCCTGTAGTACTAGAGGCTATAAGAAAACGCCGTATCTAAATTAAAAATGAAAACAATACACTGGGATTCTTGGAGAATAAAGGTAGCATCTCTACCTTTTCAGCAAAAAACACAACACCCCCCCACACACACACACACTTTAGCAACTCTTCCTGCTTATAGGACTACTAAAAATAAATCTTAGGATTTTCATACACGCCTCGCAAGCATAGATGGCCCGAAGCAGGCACAGACAGCTTTGTCTTATTTGGGGAAATCGTAACCAAGCAGTAATTTTGGAAATGGTGGTCAGCCAAGCAGAAATCACTTTGAAATACATTTTCTCTGTTGGTGGATTCCCAAATACAGCCTTGTGCAAGTACTGGGTATCTTGAACCTGCTTCGCGCTGGTCATAGATGGGTAGGAAGGTGTGTTAGAGGTTATCTAGCCCAGGATTCTAGACAGTTCAGAAATCTCATTAATTAGGAAAAGCCCAGACACTGATGAAGCATATCCAGGAGGTATAAGGCGGCGGGGAGAGGGGAGGACTTGCAATCTGTCTGTCCCAGCCCTACTCATACTGAGATGCAGGCACCCACAGGGCTGTCATCACTGGAGGACTAACCTGGGCACCGGAGGATGTATGGAAGAATGTAAAGAAACATTATTCACTAAGAAGCTACAGTTATCACACATCTCAGATCTAAGAGAAATGTATCTCAGCAGATGAGATTGAGAATACAATTTAACATGTTTAGATTTAAGAGAAATTTAACTTAGAGAACCCCATTTATGATAAATAAGCTCAAGCAAGAGTGACTCATAGTAGCTGAGTTTTAGAATTTTGAAAGAGTTCTAAAATTGGGAGCCGAGTCTTGCAAATTGTATAATAATGCCAACTAAGTAATTCTGTTAAGCCCTTCCAGTGTGCCAGGATTATTACTTAGTATGCTTAGTGATTTTACATACTTTAACTTATTTCATTTCCCCATCAACCCTGTGAGATAGGTTCTATTAATACCTCCATTTTAAAGTTGAGGAAATGGATATTCAGAGACTTTTAATGTGTTCCAAGAGAAAGGAAATGCAAAAATCACAGAAGGGGAAGAAATAGAAAAATTAAGGGAAAATTACTAAGGTGTTACAGCTTTCTCTGCTGATCTCTGTGACTTGTTAGCCACCAGGTTTATGGTTTTCTTTACTTTTTTGAATAGTGTTTGACTTATACATTTTAAATTGCACCTATATTTAAAGAAATATTTAAAGAAATTGCTCCTAATCAGAATGCAATCACCCCCAATCAAAATAATGGAGAGAATCACAGTTTCAGTGAAGTTTGAATCTGTGGATTATTTGAAAGTCAATCCAGGTGGTCGTGGACCCTCCCACACCTGTGCTTCTCACTGCCATGACTTTAGTGGTTTTCTCAAATAAGACAGATTCACAGATTGATAGCATAGATCTAGCTATCCTTACGAATCAATCTATTGCTTTATTTATCCAAAAAAATCCGTGTTATTAATTCTTCATTATTCTTTGTGAACAAATTAGTCATGCTGACAAGAAACAATCGTCGGATACATACACATTTTATGACATTATATAAATGAGGTCAAACTTCCTATTTTGAAAGAGACTACATTAACATAATTGCAAGATTAATATTTTCTGAGTCTTGCAAGTATAAGCTTGAATATATATACGATCACAACTGTACAGAAGCATATAAATATATGTCCTTTAGAAAATTAAAATCTTTGTGGAATGTAACATTGCAGACACTATCCAGGAATTACCAGCATGAAACATACCCACAGCATCTTGCTTAAAGAACATAATGTTGTATTATCTGTTGTATTTAGACAACAGTGTTCATAGGATTGTTATAGTAATAATATGTGAAATTAGTTATATGAAAATAGTTTTGGCCAGATACCAGTGGCTCATACTTATAATCCTAGCACTCTGGGAGGCCGAGGTAGGTGGATTGCCTGAGCTCAGAAATTTAAGATCAGCCTGAATAAGAGTGAGATCCCATCTCTACTAAAAATAAAAAAAAATTAAAAAACTATCCAGATGTAGTAGCATGCACCTATCGTCTCAGCTGCCCAGGAGACTGAGGCAAGAGGACGACTCAGGTCCAAGAGTTTGAGGTTGCTGTCAGCTATGATGCCCTGGCACTCTACCCAGGGTAACAGAGACTCTGTTTCAAGAAAAAAAAATGGTTTTACTTGATAAAGCAGAAATATCTAAGCTACCTAAGAATTTATAATATCACATGCAATATAGTGTCAGTTAGAACTTGAAACAATCATTAGTTAAAATGATTTTCTCTTGAGTTCTTACTCTGGAACTGCTAATGAATGACCAGCTGCATTACAAATCTCTCAGCCCCCATAAGAATGCACATCAGCGATCAGTATAATGAGAATAGTGGAAGCGCTGTTATCTTCAGGCAGTCACTGCTACTGCAGAATTTACTCTGTACAATTTAAACATTGAGGAAAACAATAGAAAAGTATTACAAAAGGAAAACCAAACAGCTTGCAAATGTTTCTTATTCATAGGAACGATCAATCTTCAGAAAAAGCATGTTAAGCTAGGAACATTCTAAACTTCCAAAGCCTTTATATTGTTTTGCCTCTCACAAAAAAAAAAAAAAAGAAAGAAAGAAAGAAAAGAAAAAAAAGAAATACAAGCAGTATTCAAGATTAAATGGTACTATCTTAAATACTTTCTGAAGTAGTGAAAAACTTGGCTATAATTGTTGCAGCCCATACAGCCTATGGCTAGGAGGAGTCAGAGTTATAAGAAATACCTGTAAAGCTCAATAATGGAACACCTGGGTGCAAAGGGCATGGAGAGGGATTTAGCTCTCCTAACAAGCATGAGTGATCGCGAGATGAGAGCTTTGGTGAATTGGCAATCTCTACACCTGTGGTGTTGAGAGGCACGAGATCAGCCTTATATAAGGCTGGAGGAGAAGGCAGTCGGGGAGCATGCACATTCTATTACAGACCTGCTTACTCTGACTCTGTCTTCTCTCCTGCCTGCAGAATGCCAGCACGGCATCTCTCTGCTGAAGATTACCAAGCTCTGCTAAAGACTAGGACCTTTCTGTCTAAGAAGACTGCTTTATTCTCTCTAAGACTCACTCTCTCTTTCTCTCTCTCCTGCTGAAGTAGATAGCCCTCAGGCACCCAAGAGAAACTGTACCAGAGCAAGGTAACTTAGCGGTCCGCGTCCGGAACCTAGTTAAGCCGGCCCGAGCCCTGGCCAGTCCTGGACCCTGGCATATAATACTAGCATTGACAAAAAAAGAATAAAATAGTCAAGTAGACCTTTATTTTAGAGTCATTGTATTTAAGAAAACCACATCATAACCCAAAGCATGACTAAATATAGGACTAAATACAAGACATATTATTGTGGGGTTTTGTCATGGGGTCTTACTATATTAAAGAGATTACTCTTTAAATCAGTGAGTAATACTCATTCCTTAGGACCAAATTTAAGAAGAAAGGTCTAGCAAATTTCAATTTTGTCTGTCAGCCAAAAGAGAAATTTTCATGTTTAAATGGGCAACTTTGCCCATACCCTCAAGTTTAAATCTACAGATAATTACGAAGGTTATTAAAAATAGTTCCTAAGGTCATTTCAGTCATTTTATAGATTATTTCAGTATTGGAATTCTGACAGTCAAGCTTATTTAACTATTCAAACACGACTGAATCGCCAGAAGCTGTGATTTCTTCAGATTAGTAAAGAATAACCCAAAGGACCTGAAAGTCAAAGGACAACTAAGAAAAAGCAAAACACCAATATTGTGTCTCATCAGGCTTGTTGACAATGCTTCCTGGGAGATGGGACTTTATCTTCAAAGTGACACCATGCAAGTCTGGCTCACTGAACCAGGGATCTGATGCAGGGCTCAAAGCTGAGTTAGTTGCCAACTCAGAAAGAACATTCAAACATTGACTGCAATTATGCTGACCCTCAGAAAATTGTCTGCCTATCAAGGAAATTATTTGTTCCAACAGAAAAGAGAAATAAGCAAATAAAGATAAGTACCATCGCTTTAATGTTCTATCTTATGACTTCCTTGCCTATTTTAAACATAATATAAGCAAGCGAGCCCTTGGAGTTTTAGCGAATTGTTAGTAAAGTTAAGTGCAGAAAATAAAAGAAGCTGGAAAGGACATGTGGAGCTAATCAAGTCATGACCTTCTGTTTCTGTCCAAAAGTCGTATGTTTTGTCCTAAAACCAATCCTTAGGAAATGAACCCCTTCACTTTTCACAGCCTAAAATATGACGTAAGTGCATATCCTTACTATTTTCATTTATAGGCTTAGAAATGTTGGTTAAGCCATCTAACCTTTTTTGACAGTAAAAAACATCCTTGTCACTCATCCATATTTGATGACACTCAATATGACTATACACATGAAAATGCTTTCAATTCATAAAAATGCAAATACAATTATTAAACTAGATCTCAATTATTTATCTATTTCAAATTGAGCACATACTGTTTCCTTGAAGATCTTGATTTGTATGAAAATAGGCCAGCCTTTAAAACATATTTTGGTATTTGAAAATTAATATATTCATATTTATTCATTTATTTCTTCAGATTAATATGAGGGTGCAAAAATTAGGTTACAATGCTCCCATTTATTAGGTAAAGATGCTGTTGTAGTTGTGCCCCACCCCCAGGAGGTGTGCCATATACCTCTACATCATGCCCATGAGGATGGAGCAGGCCAATCCCCTGTCCTTCTCTCTCCTCTCTCCCAACTTGAATTGAGTTTTTCTCTTGTGTGGGCATGTGTTAGCTTATCCACTGGCTTCAAACTACTATTGAGCACATTGGATACTTGCTTTTCCATTCTTGCAATACTTCACCAAAAAGAATGGGTTTCAAATCCTTTCAGGTTAATACAAAAGTCTCCATCTTATTTTATGGCTTAATAGTATTCCATGGTATACATATACCACAGTTTATTAACCCATTCCTGGGTTTATGGGCAGTGAAGTTATTTCCACATCTTGGCAATTGTAAATTGAGATGCGATAAACAATCAAGTGAAAATGTCTTTATCATAAAATGATTTGTTTTCTGAGGAGATGCCTACTAATAGGATTGCAGGATCAAATGGAAAGTATATTTTGAGTTCTTTGAAGATTCTCCATACTTCTTTCCAAAGAAGCTGTATTACTTCCCAGTCATGCCAACATTGTGAAAGTGTTCTTTTCTCTCAATATCTGCACCATTATCTACAACTTTGGGACTTTCTGATGTGGGCTGTTCTCACTGGGGTTAGGTGATATCTCAGGGTGGTTTTGATTTGCATTTCTGTGGTAATTAGAAATGATGAGCATTTTTTTCATATGTTTGTTCGCCATTTGTCTGTCTTCCTTAGAGAAGGTTCTCTTCATGTGTCTTGCTCAGTGATAGATGCATTGTTTGCTTTTGTTGTTGTTGTTGATTGAGTTCTCTGGAGAATCTAGTTATCAACCCTGTGTCAGATTTGTAATATGCATATATCTTTTCCCATTCTGAAGGTTGTTCATTTGCTTTAATTGTTGTGTCCTTTGCTGTATAAAGCTTTTCAGTTTCATTAAGTCCCAATTGTTAATATTTTTTGTGGTTGTGATTGCCAATGAAGTCTTCTTCATAAAATCTTTCCCCAGGCCAACATCCATAAGAGTTTTCCCCACACTTTCTTCTAGGATTTTTATCATTTCACATCTTAGATTTAAATATTTTTTCATCTTGAGTCAATGTTTGTAAGTGGCGATAGGTGTGGGTTCAGTTTCAATCTTTTACATGTGGTTATCCAGTTCTCCCAGCACCATTTACCAAATAGGGATTCTTTTCCCCAGTGTACGCTTTTGTTTGGTTTATGAAAGATCAGATGGAGATGCAAAACTAGTTTCATGTCTTAGTTTTCTACTCTGTTCCATATGTCTACATCTCTACTTTTGTGTTAATACCTTGCTTTTTTTTTTTTATCACTGTGGACTTGTAATAAAATCTGAAGTCTTATAGAGTGATGCCTCCAGCTTTGTTTTTATTGGATATATGGATTTTTTCTGGTTCCATATAAAATGAAGAACAAATTTTTTCCAGTTCTTCAAAGTATGATGTTGGTATTTTAATGGGATTGCATTAAATATGTTGATTGCTTTATGTAGTATAGACATTTTAACAATGTTGATTCTTCTCAGCCAAGATCATGTCATGTTCTTCCGTTTGTTAATGTCTTTGTAATTTCTTTGCTTAGGGTTTTGTAATTATCTTTGTAGAGCTCCTTCACCTACTTGTTAGGTATATTCCTAACTATTTCACTGCCTTTAAAGCTGCTAGGAAGGGAACTGTGTTCTTGATTTGTTTCTCAACTTGACTGTTACTGGTGTACACACAGGCTACTGATTTGTAGACAATGATTTTATATCCTGAGATGTTACTGTATTTCTTGATCACTTCCAGGAGTCCTGTGGTTGCATCTCTGGGGTTTTGCTGATCATATGATCAGCAATGACCAAGAATATATTCATATTTAAACAGATATATCATTAATCTGAGCCACTATACTAATCTGTACACGAATAAAACCTTTGCTTACGAAACCATCTTTCTGATATTGAAGTTGTGAGTTTTCATTCTTTTCCCTGCATCTAATGTCCCCCCCAACATACACACACACACACACAAGTGTGGAAACACAGTGCATTAAGGATTTGAATAAACAAGGAATTTTTAGTTCTGTGTAATTATAGTAAGGGGTAGTTTTTGCTGAATCCTATTTTTTCCTAATCAATTCATCTTTTACCATCAGTTTTATGATAATTTCTTGAATGTTCTCTGGTTTATCCAAAGCATCCTAATTAGTGCTAATGTAGTTGTGTTCTTTTTATTTGTTTGTTTTTGTTTTTTGTTTTTGGCCAGGGCTGGGTTTGAACCTGCCACCTCCAGTATATGGGGCCCGCGTCCTACTCCTTTGAGACACAGGCACCGCCCTAGTGCTAAAGTAGTTTATTTAGATGGAAAGGAAATAATAAAAGAAAGAATACTAGAACATCAGAAAGGAATAAGGAATAATAAAAGAAGAGGAAACACAGGAACATATGACATGCCATCTATTTCTCATGAATTTATAAATAATATTTGATTATTGAAACAATAAGGAAAATACCATATGATTTAATGACAATATTTAAAAGTAGGGTAGGTAATAGGCTCTAAGTGAATGTATTCCCATATTTTACTAGAAATAGTAAAATGTTAATTTTGTAGACAATTATAAGTCACATATGTATATTTTAACACCAAGAGCAACCACTATGAAAACTACCCAAAGAGATCAACTCAAAAACATAATAAATTAAATGAAATCCTTAAAAATGTTCAAGTAACCAGCCACAGGAAGGCAATAAAAGAGAAGAATGAGTACCAGCAAAGAAAAAACAAACAGAAAAAAAAATGAGTTCATAGACATAAATGTTAATACATTATTAGTTAAGTTAATGTAAATACATCAATTGAAAAGTGAGAATTGGCAGAATGAATAAAGAAAGATAAATCTGGGTGGTGCCTGTGGCTCAGTGAGTCGGGCACCAGCCCCATATACTGAGGGTGGTGGGTTCAAACCCAGCCCTGGCCAAACTGCAAGAAAATACAGCCAGGCATTGTGGCGGGTGCCTGTACTGCCAGCTACTTGGGCAGCTGAGGCAAGAGAATCACCTAAGCCCAAGAGCTGGAGGTTGCTATGAACTGTGATGCCACAGCACTCTACTAAGGGCGACAAAGTGAGACTCTGTCTCCAAAAAAAAAAAAAAAAAGATAAATCTACTAAAATCTAAATCTATATGCTGATTATAAGAAACTCATCTCAAATTCAGCAACATAGGTAGATGAAAATGAAAAGACAGAAAAAAGATATACTATGGAAACTCTAATTTTAAAAGAGCAGGAGTGGCTAATTAATATCCAATAAAGTACATTTCATAGCAAATAAAATTTTGGCGACAAAGAAGGTTACTCCATTAAAATAAAAGGATTATTATACAAGGAAGACATAGTGATCCCAGGTATCTAGATATCAACAGGTCCTCAAATAAAACAAATAAAAACTGATACAGCTGAAAGGAGAAATAAGTAAGTTTATAACTATAGTTGGGAACTTCAATGCCTCCCATCTCAATAACCAATATATCTGTTATCCAGAAAACCACAAGGATACAAAAGATAGAGAAGTCTTAACAACACAACCAAAAGGATTGTACACAGTTGTATGTCTCCTAAGGAAGGGGATATATTCTGACAAACGTGTCATTAGGTGTTTCTGTCATTGTGTAATCACAGAGTGTTCTTACACAAAATTAGATGTATAGCCTGCTAGGCTCTAAGGCACAGCCAATTGCTCCTAATCTATGAACCTGTAAGTCAAATTACTATACTGAATACTGTAAGCAATTATAACAAACACAGTGGTAAGTACTCATGTACCTAAACATATCCAAACACAAAAAAGTGGTATAAAAGATAAAATATGACACACTTATATAGGGCATTTATCATGAATGGAACTTGTGTGAGTTGGAATAGAATTCGCTTTGGCTGGGTCAGTGAGTAGGTGGTAAGTGAATATGAAGGCCTAGGACATTACTGTACATTACTGTAGGCTTTATAAACACATGCACTTAGGTTATACTCAACTTATAAAAATATTACCCTTTCTTCAATAATAAATTAACCTTCATTTTTTAATTTATAAACTTTTAACTTTCTGACCTTTTTATAACACTTAGCTCTAAACACAAACATATTGTATAGCCGATAGCTGTACAAAACTATTTTCTTTGTTTATAATTTATACTATAAGGTTTTTTATGTTTTTAATTTTTTTCCTACTTTTAAAAGTTCAGCCTGAGACCCTGTCCTTAAGAAAAAAAACCCAAACTGGCGTTTGGGATATCCCAATTACCCTGATTTGATCATTACACTTGGGTGCTTATGTCAAAATGTCATATGTACACCATAAATATGTACAATTATTATGTGTCCATAAAAATTAAAAATGGACAAAGGACATGAACAGATTTCTCAAAAGAAGATACATAAATTATCAACAGGTATATGTGGAAAAATGCTTAACATCTGTAATCACAGAATGACTAACATCAAAAAGACAAAAGTGTTTCTGAGGATGTGGAGAGCATGGTCATTCTGTATGGTCATTACTGAAAACATTACGAAGATTCCTCAAAAAAATTAAAAATAAAACTATATTAGAATCCAGTGTTCTCATTTCCAAGTATATATCAAAAAATAAAGTGAAATTAGTAAAGAGAAGAGATATCTACACTCCCATGTTCAGTGCAGCGTTGTTATTCACAGTGGCCAATATATGGAATCAATCTACATATTCATTGACAGATGAATGGATAAAGTGGAATATTGTTCAGCCTCAACAAAGAAGGGTATTGTATCATATGCAAGAACAAGGGTGAACCTAGAGGACATTATGTTAAGTATAATAGGCCAAGCACAGAAAGACAAATACCGCATCATCTTACTTATATGTGGAATACAAAAATTGAAACTCACAGAAGTCCAGACTGGAAAGGTGGTTGGAGGTGTGGGGTTGGGGAGATTTTGATTAAAGGATACATATTTTCAGTTAGATAGGGGATAAATATTCAAGAAATATATAGTACAATATGATGACTATAGTTAATAGCAATGTTGTATATTTTGAAAATCACTAAAAGTTGATTTTAAGTGTTCTCATCACCAAAGTACATGAAGCTAATTAGTTCAAGCAAGCCATTCCACAACATATACATATTTCAAACATTATGTTGTACACCATCTATATGTCTAATCCTTGTTAATTAAAAATAAATGTATAAGTTTTTTTAAAAATGTAAGAAAAATAATCTAATTAACACTAAAGATTGCTATATACCTACAGTAGTTAGACTGGGTGGTACTATTGCAGGGATGAACACGTATATCAAAAGGACAGAAGAGAGTGCCCAGAATTAGACCCCAAAAAAGGTCCAACTGCTTTGTAACAATGGCACAAAATCAGTTAAATGAAGAAATCAAATTGCTTCAGCATGATACTGAAGCAATTGGACATTCGCTGAGGAAAAAAGAGAAAAATCTTGATGTAAACTTTATATCTTATACAAAAATTAACTGAAAATGCATCATGAATATATCTATATACATTAAATTATGCATCATGAAATATATATTCACACACATAAAACATAAAAAAAACCTTTAGAAGAAAATATCTGGGTAATGGATTCTTTGACTTGGCACTAAATGCACAATTCATAAAAAAATTATTAATTAGAGCTCCTCAACATTGAAAATATATATTATTTTTATTTTTATTTTTATTAAATCATAATTGTGTACATTAGTGCAATCATGGGGCACAATGTGCTGACTTCATATACAATCTGAAATATTTTCATTGAACTGTTTAACATAGCCTTCATTGCATTTTCTTAATCACTATACGAAGACATTTATATTCT
>CAUYRH010017050.1:0-22802 GCA_963574655.1 Perodicticus potto
AATTTATTCCTTTTCTAAACTGAGGTTTTCAAAGTTAGGAGGAAGAAGCAGAAAGGAGGGAGGACTTCTTATCATTTTGACATTTCAAGCGGCATGAACTCATAGACGACAATAATATGCTATCCTTTGCAATAAGAACATTCACAATTAATTTATTAAGCATCTATTATCTATTAATTTATTAAGCACTGCCAGAAGGACCCTTACTTCATCTAACCCTACAACCCATTTCAATCTCATTTTACCTGTAATGAAATGAAGGCTCAGAGAGGGGTTGCCTCATCCAAAGTCATGACTAGTTGGTCAGGAATTTGAACTGTTTGACTCTGAAGCTTCCGTTCCCTCAGTGCCACCATACCTGATCTCCAACCAGTTGCTTAAAACCACATTTAATGCAAATGGAGTTTATGAATCAGGAACTAGGGCTCCTTTCCTGAAATTGTATCACATGGGAGGTGTGAGGGGTGGGCTGGCTCTGTTAGAAAAGGGCAACTTCTGCTTGAAGGATTTTAGTGTCAAAGTACTAATCTGAAATATTTCCTAAAGGAACCGAGGACAAGGTGACATTCATTTACTAAGTCATATTTTAGACTCAAATAATATAATAATGTTAACTACATGCTGGATTCTGTGCTAAGCACATTACATACATTGTGTCTTTGAATCATTCCAGGAGGCTAGTGAGATAGATATAATTATCCCTAGTTCCCGGGTAAGGGATCTGGGGTACACAGTAAGTGTAGATTCAAATTTAGTCAGGATCCAAGACTCCAAACTTGGCTTTTTTTTTTTTTAGACAGTCTCACTTTGTTGCCCTGGGTAGAGTGCCCTGGCTTCACAGCTCACAGCAACGTCTAACTCTTGGACTCAAGCAATTCTCGTCTCAGCCTCCCAAGTAGCTGGGACTACAGGTGCCCACCACAATGCCGAGCTACTTTTTAGAGATGAGGTCTTGTACCTGTGAGCTCAGGCAATCCACCTGCCTCGGCCTCCGAGTGTTGGGATTACAGGTGTGAGCCACTGTGCAGACCAAGACCCCAAACTCTTCATCATGAGTCTATGATGGCTTTTCTTTCTCTTTCCTCCTTTCCCTTCTCTCCCTCCCTGTCTTTCTTCCTTTCTTTCCCCTTTTCCTCTCTTTTTTTCCTTCTTTCCATTTCTCTCTCTCTCTTTTATTTTAGGGGAAAACCCTAGGTCCAACGTCTAGTCAAGAGGCCTCTACCATTTTCCAGGGTGCAATTAAAGGGTGTTGCTGAGGGTAATGGGCAGGATGAAGGAAGGAAATAAACATTTTGAATATTTAGTTGGTGTAAGCAGCATGCTAAAAGCTTTGGTTATGTTTCGTCTCATTTAATCCTATAAACAACCATAAAAATCAGGTTTTGTCATTACACCTTTAAAAATGAGGAAACTGAGGTTGTCCACCTAGGTATCTCGATCAAAGTCACACAGTTTTTAAAAGACAGAGCCAGGGCAAACCGTGATCTGTTGAGTTAAAAGTCTAGTGCCAACTTGTATCGCTGGTTGCTATTATCTTCTAGTCTTACGCTACACTTTTCAGTGTGACAGAGAAAATTATCCCTTTTTTGGGTGACATTAGTCAACCCCCTGCTCAAAACCTCATAGTGGTAAAATACTGGTAATTCTACTTGGCTTTCCAAGTCTTTTACAATCTGCCTTTCTTTTATTTGGTCATTTTAATTTCTCGTCACTCCCTTTTTGCACTCTCTCCTCTTCTCTGGCTGGTATTCTTATTATTGCTATCCAGTAATTAATTTCTACTTCCACACTTTCTATTTTCTTCTAATCAAGTTGTATATGAGTTTGGAGAATTAAGTTCTCAAACCCATCCTAGAAAAAGTGCTACATGCCTCATTGCTGAATATTACTAAGGTCACCTTCAAAGTACTCCCCTTGGGAAGCTATGCACTGATGCCAGCACCCAGTCCGCCCTTTTCTTTTTTTTGAGACAGAGTCTCACTATGTTGCCCTTGGTAGAGTGCCGTGGTGTCACAGCTCACAACCCCAAATTCCTGGGCTCAAGTGATTCTCTTCCCTCAACCTCCCCAGTAGCTGGGACTACAGGTGCCTGCCACAATGCCGGCTTTTTTTTTTTTTTTTTAGATAGAGTCTCATTATGTTGCCCTTGGTAGAGTGCTATGGCATCACAGCTCACAGCAACCTCAAACTCTTGGGCTTAAGCGATTGTCTTGCCTCAGCCTCCACAGTAGCTGGGACTACAGGTGCCCACCACAACACCCAGCTATTTTTTTTTGTAGTTGTCATTGTTGAGTAAGCCTGGGCTGGGTTTGAACTTGACAGCCCTGGGTGTATGTGGCCAGCACTGAGCTACAGGTGCTGAGTCCCAGTCCATCCTTTGAAGCATAGCTTTGGGTGCATAGCTTGTCAAGGGGAGTACTTCAAAGGTCACCATAGTGAATATTCAGCAATGAGCTATATAGTACTTTTTCTAGGATGAGTTTATGAAATTAATTGTCTGACCTTGTACATCCTTCAGTGCCCAAATGAAGATTCTCCTCATCTGAATTCATCATCCATTTCTACTCCTCACTGAAGGAAATATTCAGCCCTTGCAGCCCTGCTCAAAACCTTTTGTTTATAACCTCTTCTCTGCTAAACAAAACCGAGGCTGCTTAGCCTGATAGTCAAGACAGCCTTCCAGTTGCAGACGTGTGCTGAGAGTTAGTTACGTGCTAGGCACTCCCTAGGTGCTGAGAGAACCAGACAGACTGGTCTCCACCCTTATGATGAACACGGTGGGCATTCAATAATTACAAATAATCAACTACATAATTACTAGTGTCAATCAAGACATTACACGGTCCTCTGGGTATCTTTTCAGAGTTCTTTTTTCGTCCTTCTATTTCATCCAAATGGGCCTACGTTACCACGTTTTCCTACCTCTGTGGCTGTCCCCATCAGCTCCCTCTTTTTCCTGGATAGACTCTTCCCTGCTTCACCCAAGATTCCTCCAGGACCAATTCTGGTCTTCCTTCTTCCCTGAAGCCCATCTAGACAACTTTACTCTGAAGGATCTTTCCTCATTTGAATTCCTAGCACTTATGCATTCAATAGCTATTTACTGAATGACTTGTTGAAATGTTTGATGAATGACTCTTCATGAAATCCTGAACATATGGTATGGTATTAAAGATTTAAAGTGTATAGGGAATTAGAGTTTTCCTATTGAGAAGGATCAAGGATTTTTTACCCCCTCTCCCCTTCTCCCAGACAGCATAGAGAATCTACAAAACTATCTGGAACATACAAAATTAAAAATAAGAAAATGACAATAAAATTACCCAATGACTCATAATTCCACTACTTAAAGGGACATAGCACTGAAATTTTTCTTTCAGTATTTGTTTGTTTTTCTCTATGTGTTTACACCCAGTTCATAAAACTTTTCCAGTCAAGCTAAAATTTTTGTCAAGAGAAGTTTTTCCTTATGGCCTTAAAAATATAAAAAGTACATCCATCTTCACTCCGTTGCTCTCTTCTGCTTGTGGGTGAAGTGATTTTGAATTTTGTCTTATACAGGACCTAGAGAATTTATTCAGACACACCCATCTTTTCCAGTTCACTAATTCCACATACAGTAAGAACCCAAACATTGTTTTAGGGCCTTTACTTCAGAAATCCTTTCTCAACACCCTCTTGCCTTTTTTTTTTTGAGACTAGGTCTTGTTCTGTTGCCCAGGCTAGGGTGTAGTGATATCATGAAAGCCCACTGCAACCTCCAATTCCCAGGCTCAAGAGATCCTCCTGCCTCAGCCTCCCAAGTAGCTTAGACATGCACCACCACACACAGCTAGTTTTTCTATATTTTGTAGAGATGAGGTCTTGCTCTTGCTCAGGCTTGTCTTGAACTTCTGGCCTCAAGTGATCCTCCTGCACTGGCCTCCCAGAGCACTAGGATTACAGACTTCAGCCACTGTGCCTGATCTCCTTTCTTCTACAAGATCTCAAATGTGTGGTATGCCTAAGTATACAGTGTAGCCATATTTATGGGCAAAACACAGACCAGCCAGGCTATGAGAACAAAGGGGATCTTCCCGTTCACTTCCTTCACTTTTAAGGACCAGCAGACTGCCTAGTTTAAGATCCTTCCCAGGGTGGTGCAGCTGCCTGCTTATCTTTCCAAATTCTCTCTCCCCCCTTTAGTTTAATAATAAACCTGAAACTAAAATTAAGGAAAAGCACTAACCACTTGAGCTTAAGGGGAAAAGGTAACAAAATTCGGTAGAGATTGGCCTAGATTCGTCTATACTGGCTTGTTTTGAAATATTAGAGAACCTTTCTTATTGGAAGCTGTCATTGCTATGGTAGGGTTAAAGAAGAAACCTACGGGCCACCTATCTCTTTCTTAGTGTAGGAAACACGGAGTATAAAAAAGGCGTGCAGGAAGAGGGCAACCCTTGCTCAAGAGCTGCAGCATCTTTTTGTTATACAGTATATCCTGCTTTGGTTCTTCCTAATTTGATCTCCGTAGACGTCACCATGATCCGAAGTGCAATTCCAGAAGGCAAAGGAAACTCAAGGGCTGTAGAAAAGACGATTCTCTTCAGAGACACCAAGTCTGTTTTCACAGTTTCAGTTTGAAGCACCAGGAAGGTGGTCTCTCGCCTTTCTTATTTCTAATAAAATGATGACATTGTAATTTCTTCTTCCAGGAACCTAGGGAAGGGCCAGTCTACACAGAGGCCTGTGTTCCTCAGGTCTTCTGAGGAACAGTCCAATGAGCCTAAAAGGAAGGAGGTGAAAGGCTTCAGGGAGAGAGTGTGCGTGGGGGCGGGGAGCGGAAGCTGATCCACCAGGTTGTGCTGGGGCAGAACCAGACCTAGGGAAGGAAGAATCCCACTGTAAAAGGGAGCTCGGGAAGAAAGCGCTCGCCCGAGGTGCAACCCAGCTCCCTCCTCCCCTGCTCACTTTCAGAAGAAGCCCCTTTAGGATGGGAGCCCCTACTCAGCCACAGCAAACAAAGGAAGGGCCTCTTCTCCGGCGCTTTCACTCTGAATGAAGGCTCAGCGTTACCTTTCCGGGTACACCCTTCCCTCTTCGCGCATCCAATGGGGCCCGCTCCTTCTCCCGCGGGGAGGTGGTGAACTCTCCCAGCAAACGGACAGGTACCGCGGACCAATGGCAGGAGCTGCGGCGAGCCAATGGGAGAGAGAAATGGGTAGACCTGGGTTTGAGAATGAGAGAGTCTGCAAGAGGGGCGGGACGAGGCGGCGGCGCGCCGAAGGGGCGGTAGGGAGAGGGACCTGCGGGGTGGCCGCCGGCGGCTGGCCCGCCGCTCCAACCGCGGCCGGAGGAACCTGCGCACGGGTCAGCCGCGGCCAATAGGAAGGCGAGCTGAGCGGGGGGCGGGCCGGGCGCCGGACTGCCGCGCCCCTTCGGGGCCGCAGGGCTGGGGCGGAGCCAGGCCCGCGTCAGGTGGTCCCCGGCGAGCGGGCGGCGCTGGGGGCGGGGCGGGGAGCCGGGAGGAGAGGGGAGCGGCGGCCGGCGGGCGGCGGCGGGCACCGGCTGCGCGAGCAGGTACCGACAGCCGAGGTGACGAGGCCGCCCGGGGGGGCGAGCGGGCAGGCGGGGACTCCGGCCCGCCGCGCCGCTATGCTGCAGTGAGCGCTCGCGCTCGGCGCACTTGTCGCCCCGCCAGCCCCGGCGAGCCGGCTCTCCCAGCCCCGCCAGCCCGGCCCCTACCTGCGGCCACCGTCGGAGGAGGAGGGTGCTCCCAGCTCCGCGGAGCCGCATGAACAATAGGCAGCGGCGGCTCCTGCGGGCGGCGGCAGCCCCGCACCCTATGGATCGGCCGCTCCATGGAGCCCTCCAGAGCGCTTCTCCGCTGCCTGGCGAGCGCCGCCGCTGCCGCCCCGCCGGGGGAGGACGGAGCGGGGACCGGGGCCGAGGAGGAGGAGGAAGAAGAGGAGGAGGCGGCGGCGGCGGCGGTCTCTGGGGAGCTGGGCTCGGACGCACCGCTGCCCTACTGGACGGCCGTGTTCGAGTACGAGGCGGCTGGAGAGGACGAGCTGACCCTGCGGCTGGGCGATGTGGTTCAAGTGCTGTCCAAGGACTCGCAGGTGTCTGGCGACGAGGGCTGGTGGACCGGGCAGCTGAACCAGCGAGTGGGCATCTTCCCCAGCAACTACGTGACCCCGCGCAGCGCCTTCTCCAGCCGCCGCCAGCCCGGCGGCGAGGACCCCAGTTGCTACCCGCCCATTCAGTGTAAGTCGAAGGCGGGGCCCGGGAGCCTGGCGGGGAGGAGAGTGATGTAGGCCTAGGGGTGGTCGGAGAGGGAGGGGAGCCTTCCGCTAGGGTTAGGTTAGGGCTGGGGTCTGGGGAGGGGAAATGACTGACTTGCGTGTGGGTGGGTGCGCGCGCGCTCGGGCTCAAGGGCTTTAGCGGGTGCGGTGGGGAAGCTAGAGGCACCGCAGGCCCTGCCTGCAACCCCGGGCGATTCAGTTGACTGCCTCAACCGCCACTTCTGATTTTTACATCCTGAAGCCTCGGCGGGAGGATCTCTCCATCTCCTCTCCTCCTTGCCCTCCCTCCTTCCCAAGTCTGGAAGGATTTCTGGCCAGCTGGTGGTCACTGTCCTAGTCTGGGGACCCAGCCCACCTCTTCTGTCCCCATCGTCTCTGCTCCTTTAAAGTCATTTTGCTTGGAAAGAGGCGAGTGGGGGCTGTCTCCTGCTGGGCTGGGTTGATCCTGAAGTCCAGGAAACGTGTGAACTCAGGGCTGAAGTACCTTTAAAACGTGTTGAACCGTATCTGGTAAGTTGTGCTAAGAAGGTGTCGTATGTCGGGGGTGAGGGGGACAGATGATGGGTGGAGACGTGATTAGAGAAGGAAAACTATGTTGCTCCCTCTTGAGAGGTCAGGAGTACAAGGTAGAGCGACTCAACCCAGTCCCTTCATAATCAGGCTGTTCAGACAATACATTTTTCTCCTTTTTTCTCACCCTAGATCCTTGCTTATATTTGGAACTGGCCAATGAAATCTCAGGGGGTTCATGCCCAGGGGTCCCTCCCAAGGCCTTTCTCCCAGTGCCCTCGTTTTCTTCAATTTCCCAAGAGCCCCCTATTCCACACCCTATAATGAAATTTCCTTTGTTTTTTTCAAAGAAGTTAAATTGCCAGTAGATCCCTTAATCAATTATACTAGGTCATTTTAAGAGAAAGATGTAAATACCTATTAGTGCAGTTTACACTATTTTGTATTTGAGAATTTTCGTAATTTTTCCCTGTTAAAAAGATATTGTGGCTGGGCATAGTGGCTCATGCTGGTAATCCTGACACTCTGGGAGACTGAGGCTTGAGGACCATTTGAGCTTAGTAGTTCAAGACCAACCTGAGCAAGAGCAAGACCCCAGATCTACTAAAAATAGAGAAATTAGCCAGGCATTCTGGTATGTGCCTATAGTCCCAGCTCCCTGGGAGGCTGAGGCAGGAAAATTGTTTCCAGAAGTTTGAGATTGATGTGAGCTAGGTTGATGCCATGACACTCTAGCATAGGTGATAGAGTGAGACTCTGTCTCAGAAAAAAAAAAAAAAGATATGTTAATATATATTTATTACTTGTCTATTTATTATTTGTGTACTTCACATTTTTTAAAAATTTCATTTGTAGCATTGTCTTTCTGACCCTATAACTTATTTTCACCTGAACAATCACATTATTTTTCTAAGGTGGGTTTTTAAATACCAGAACTTCATATCAGAATCATAACCTCTTTCCTTGTTTTTCTGCTCTTCTTTTTCTGTTGGTGTTTTGACTGTCAAATTGATGTTCAAATCTTTAGTTCCCTTTGTTTCTCTCTCCCTCTCATACAACTTAAAACTTCACATTTCAATATTTTGGTCTTTATAATGCCTGGAGGTGACAAATTACTTTAAATTGCTTCCAGGTAGTCCATCATTTTGGTGCTAGTTCTGGTGAGGAGGAGGCTAAGGATCCCGGAATGATGTTGAAAATGAACTAAGTCATGTATTGGAAGAGATATGAGCCATCTGGCCTTTTAGAAAACAGTGAAGTTTTAAACATGAGTCTAAGTTTGAGGTTCTTTGTGGATGAAGTTTTGTGATTTTTGTCGTAGCGAAAGCTGATGTCAGGGTAAAAGGGCTATGTGAGGTTTGAGAGCAGAAACTCGTATTCTTTACTATCTTGAGCTTCTGACTGTCAGAGCAGTCAGGAGTGACTCTGACTTAGGCTGAGATAATCTACCCCTGGAGAGCCAGACATGGAAATACCTTCTTTACTAGGTGGCCAGGACTCATCTTTCTTATAACAAAAGAAAGAGTGGATTCCTAAATCTCATGCTTCTTGAAAGAATTGACACTAAGAATATGGCATTTGAAAGACCTGCTGAGGTTTTTTTTATTTGGCTTCACCAGGAGTTTTGATCTTAATTGGAATGAATGAATTCTTAATAATTTAGAAATTCTCGTCAAAAATTAATTATTGAGTATGCAATGAATGATAAATACCGTACTGTATTAAATACCAGAGGATAAGAAGTGACAAGAGAAGAAGGTGCTTATGACTCACATAAGGGAGATTGGTAATATTAATATAAGACTTTGGTACTAGTGCTTTGGTAAAGATGAACATGGGCAGTGCTGACAGATGTGTCTCTAGTCTGCATGCTCTGTCTACCAGTTCAGTTCAGTTAGTACTACTCAGAAAATAAAAGTGATTGATGAACCTGGTCTTCAAAGACTTGGGATAAAATTGAACCACTGACAACTCTTATCCAGAGTTACTCTTTGGAACTTCCCCTTTGGGTGTGTATTTTGACATTACTTTCTGCTTGACACTAAGTCAAGCTGTAATGTTTAGTTTTAGTTTCATATTATTCCTTTTTTTTTTTTTTTGAGACAGAGTCTCACTTTGTCGCCCTCAGTGCTGTGGCGTCACAGTTCACAGTAACCTCCAAGTCTTGGGCTCAAGCAATTCTCTTGCCTCAGCCTCCTGAGTAGCTGGGACTACATGTGGCCACCACCAGGACGCTTGGCTATTTTTAGAGATGAGATCACACTTGCTCAGGCTGGTCTTGTACTTGTGAGCTTGGGCATTCCACCTACCTCGGTCTCCCAGAGTGCTAGGATTATAGGCTTGAGCCACCACACCTGGCTCATATTCCCCTTTTTGAAGTGAAAATTTTGTTTCAAACTTTATTCAAAACAGAAGGGGAAATTACTAAATATTGTGACAAAGAAACATGCAACCATGATAATATAAACTGTCTTGCATGTATATAGCACTTTTATCTACTCCAATGTAGATCTGCATTAGGATTTAGCTCTCCATGGATACAAATATAAATAACGCAGGAGCTCAGTTGCCTTCTTCATGAAATGAAAGATGAGAAATGTACAGTTCCAAATTTATCATCTTGGGAGGTATCTTAGCTATTAAAAAAAGTTGCTCTTGTAAAAGAATTGTGTCTATTTTCTAACAGGGCATACTTTGAGTTTATTATTAATTCATACTTCGTTTTCCTACATCCAGTAACATATAAGGATGTATTTTTAGATGTATGTAAGATTTTTATGTCTTTTTTTTTGAGACAGAGTCTCAAGCTGTCACCCTGGGTAGAGTGCTACGGCATCACTGCTCACAGCAGCCTCAAACTCTTGGGCTTACGCGATTCTCTTGTTTCCGCCTCCCAAGTAGCTGGGACTACCGACACCTGCCACAATGCCCGGCTATTTGTTCTTGTTGTTGTCATTATTGTTTAGCAGGCCCGGGTTGTGTTGGAACCCTCCTCGGTGCACGAGGTCAGCGCCATAACCACTGTGCTATGGGCGCTGAGCCAGTTGTAAGATTTTTAAATGAGTGGGGTATATACCGTTCACGTACCCCAAACCCACCAGAATATGCATATATATTCAGTTTCCAAGCATACAATTGAGAAAGAATAATATCTTGGCTCCAAAAATGGAAGAAGTAAGGTTTTGTTCCTGATATTCCTGGAAATATCCTTCCATAGAAACTAAAAAATGTGCTGAATGTGACGTGACCTGATTCTTATTTAAAACCAGGTCATGTCTGGAGCAGGGAAGGGAAGGGGAGCTGAACGTACTCTGCTGTGACTCAAGGTCTAGTTCCTCAGTTCCTCTCCAGAGGGACTTAGCCGGGAAGGAAAAAGAAATCCTCCCTCCCTTTTCTTTTTCCTGGTTCTGTGTTATCTGTTTGAAAATTGTGTTCTATATGTTCCGTACTTTTCATACTATTTCTTTGACTAAATGGCAGGAGCCTGAGATTTTATGTTCTGCCCAAAGAGAGGTTCTTGGTTCCCCGTCCCACAGCAGTTTTCTGTCTTCTGTGAAATGTTCCTGGAGGAGCTGTCCTTTCAGCACCTTAGTACTAATTATGTCCTTTAAACACTTCTGCATTTAAGTAAATATCTAACACCTACTGTGTGTTCACAGCTATACTTCAGACAAGAGAGAAAAAAGGAAGAGTGCAAGAGAAAATGCCGCAGTTAATTCTCTTAAGGAGAACTTAAATACTCAGTTGAGGAAATATAACAAATGCAAATTTTTAAATAGTCACTGTCTTTTCATCAGTGTAAAAGCTGGTAGGAAAAGCGAATGTTTCTTCCTTCTATGATCAAGGAGACTTTTAACATAACTTATACCCCTGTCTAAGAGGATTTCTAATGTTTTTTTCTTTTTGAGATGGGTCTCAATCTCAGGCTGGTCTCGAACTCCTGCCTTCAAGCGATCCTGCAGCCTCATCCTCCTGAGTAGATGTGAGTGTAGGCACGTGTTCCTATGGCCAGGCCAGACTCCAAGATAGTTTCTGATCTCTCTTTAACACAGACACATTTTTTCCTCATTCATACATCATACAGATGACATCAGGCAAAATTAGTAATCAGTCAGGATTCATTTTAGGCCTCAGAAACACTTAAGCTATTTTAAGCAAGAAAGGGATTTAACACAGGAAATTAGGTGCTTACAGAATCATTGGAAGGGTTAGGAGAAGAGGCTATCAGCTGGACCTATGCAGACAACTCCCAGAACACTGCAGAACTGGCCTACCAGCATTAGGAGCTGACGTCGAAGCTAGTGACTTCAAGAACACCCTGTTGTGTCTGCAGCCTAGAGATTAGGCGGTCACTTGGCCATGAAACATTCCTGTCCACATCCACAAAGCTAGTGATTGGACACTGACATAGTGTTGTGAAAAAATCCCACTTCTCCACAGCCATGCTTCCCAGGAAAAGCAGCAAGAAGATGGTTGTCATCTCAACCTCTGTCTTCGAAACCTTGTGCATTGGCAGAACTTAATTTGCATTCAGAACTCTAGTGGTAATGGAGTCTGGGAAATGTAGTTTCTAGCTTTCTGACCTCTGTAGTACTAGGCACGCTAAAAAGATTTCAGGATGGATGCTGATTGCTAGTCTGCAATACCTGCCACAACATCTATTCTTCAGGAAGACTCTTAGATGAGGCAGCTTTTGAATGATTGGACTATACTTTTTGCATGCCTAAAAATTGTTCACTTAGGCTTGGCGCCTGTGGCTCAGTGGGCTAAGGCACCAGCCACGTACAACTGAGCTGGCAGGTTCAAATCCAGCCCGGGCCCACCAAACAACAATGACGGTTGCAACCAAAAAATAGCCAGGCGTTGTGGTGGGCGCCTGTAGTCCCAGCTACTTGGGAGGCGGAGGCAGGAGACTCGCTTGAGCCCAGGAATTGGGGGTTGCTGTGAGCTGTGATGCCACCGCACTCTACCCAGGGTGACAGCTTGAGGCTCTGTCTCAAAAAACAAACAAAAAAAATTGTTCACTTAAATTTTCCTAAGTGTTTCCTTTGTGCAGGCTGCCACTTGCTTTATGAAATTTGTGCACAAATGAATATTAGCCCCATGTAGGATAGAAGTACTATAATTAAGCAAGAACAGATTTTTTTTTTTTTTTTTTTTTTTTATCACCACCAGCATCTGGGTGGAGATTGGAGACATCACGCGGCTGGCTAAGAAAGGAATGGAACAGCCAGCAGTGGGCAGTTCCTCTTTTGGTCTTGCCAAAACTTCAGAAATAAATCTTTTTCTTAGTTTTTTAGTAAAGTGTGATCAATCTCTATATTTGTTTCAGAAAGTCCAATTCAGTGTTTTTTTTTTGGAGATGTGAATTTATTCAGATCATTGAGGTTGATTTTTTTCTTTTCATTTTATTTCAACTATCTGTGGGTTGCAAAGTGTTTGGCATGCAAGTACAGTGGTAACTAGGGGATAGAATCTCTTCCCTTGTGGATCTTGCAATCTAACAGGATGATAGGCATTGAAGAAGTAATTGAGTAATTATGATTTTGATACATATTGCAAAACGGAAACTGGAAATGGAAAAAAAAATAAGTGTTTTTTTTTGTTTGTCTGTTTTTTTGAGACGGAGTCACACTTGTTCACTATGTAGATTGCAACGATGTCTTAGTTCATAGCAACTTCAAACTCTTGGGCTCAAGTGATTCTCTTGCCTCAGCCTCCTAAGTAGCTGGGACTACAGGCACCTGCCACATGCCCAGCTAATTTTTAGAGATGGGGTCTCGCTCTGATTTAGGTTAGTTAGGCAATCCACTCACCTCTGCCTGCCAAGTGCTGGGATTGCAGGCGTGAGCCAACGCACCTGGCCTACTACAGAAGTGTTTGATGGGTGGTCTGACCTCATTTGGTCTGGGGGTTAGACAAGTTCCTCCGTGAAATTGATATTTAAGTTGAGCTCTGAGGGTTGAGTATGAATCTACCAGGTAAATAAGACAAAAGAGACTGGGAAAGTAGAGAATAGGGTTTCAGGAGAAAAGCATGCACTTTGCTCATACTGTACTTACCATCACAGCTAGCCCAAGTTATGTTCACGTAGCTGTTATTATATGTCCATGAAAGCCTTTCTGAACAGAGTTAACATATAATCAAGTGCTGTGGGTTTGAACTCTAGATTTAGGAAAGAGAATGAGTGGCCAGGTGTGACACCGAGAGCACCAGCAGTTGAACTGGGGTGCTGATGGGGTACTACTGGAGTGAGGTGTTTCCAGTGAGGCCCCTTTTCCTTATATCTCTGTCACTGGGTCCTGGTTGAACCAAGTTCCGAAAGTCTCCTAAATTGACCCTACTCTCCCCATGTTCATTGCTGCTGGGTTTTAGAACTCCATGCCACCATGGCCTCCATAGTGGTTCCTTTGCTGCAAGATTTCTGTTCTCCAGCTTATATTCTACAGGGCTGCCAGTGCTGGTTTCCTTTCTAAAATACAGACCTAGCAACACTCCCCTTCTGAGAGATGCATGGCTCCTGCTGTTTACAGTGTAAAGTTCAAAATGCTCAGGATGGCTTTAAAGACGTTTTACAACCTGGTTATCCCCAGCAAGGCCGTGGGCCTCATCTCCTGTCCAGATGCACATAACCCAGCGGCCCTGGACCCCCTGGAATTCCTAGTGCAGCACCTACTCTCATGCTCCTCGTTCTTGCTCTTTTCTTTCCCTCTGCCTGGATCATCCTTTTCTACCTTGATTTCCTTTACTGCCTTATGAGATCCCTCCCACTCATTCTTTAGGGCTCGGGTTAGAGCCTAATACAGTAGGACCTCTGTAAGGTGACCACTCGAGGGACTATAACAAACTGGTCGACATACGGAGGTGGTCAACATAAGGAACGAGGCCTAATGTGCAGATATAATTCAGTACATGCGGTGCACGTCCGGTTTATGAACATTAGGTCCACTTAAGGAGGTGGTCCGCTATGGAGGTTCTCCTGTATTACCTTACCTGAGAGTCCTCTCCCCACTAACCCTGTCAGTCCTCTGTTCTGCTGTGGAGTTACTGACTTTCCTAAACCTGCGCTCAGACTTCTGTAGAAGTTTCTCACACTGGGTTTGCTTGTTGTGTCTGCATTGCCACTGGACTGTGTGCTTTTCACCACTGAGCATGCAGTAAAACTGGAGAAGTCTCACAAAAAGGGTCTCCCCATTGTTCCCTTTAGTTAAAATGGTTGATCTTGGTATGGGACTGCGTGATTTTTCAAGTGGGATTTATTTCGTGAATTTTATTGCATATTCTTAGTGACTGTGCTAGTCACTTAGGGAAAAATGGAAAAGAAAATAATTTAATCACAGTTCCTGGCCTTATGGACTTTACCTTATTTATAATGGGTAGACAGAAAGGCCCAGTGAACAGATAACTTGGTGTGCTTAACATGCAGGTAAATGGGTAGTTAACTGGTGCTCTCAGGATGTGTTTGACTTTCTTCTTTTTTCTTTCCTTTCTCAGTGTTAGAGATTGATTTTGCGGAGCTAACCCTGGAAGAGATTATTGGCATTGGGGGCTTTGGGAAGGTCTATCGTGCTTTCTGGATAGGGGATGAGGTTGCCGTGAAAGCAGCTCGCCATGACCCTGATGAGGACATCAGCCAGACCATAGAGAACGTTCGCCAAGAGGCCAAGCTCTTCGCCATGCTGAAGCACCCCAACATCATTGCCCTCAGGGGGGTATGTCTGAAGGAACCCAACCTCTGCTTGGTCATGGAGTTTGCTCGTGGAGGGCCTTTAAATAGAGTATTATCTGGGAAAAGGATTCCCCCGGACATCCTGGTGAACTGGGCTGTGCAGATTGCCAGAGGGATGAACTACTTACACGATGAGGCAATTGTCCCCATCATCCACCGAGACCTTAAGTCCAGCAACAGTGAGTATGAAGAGACAGGGCTGGAGGGGCAGAGAGCAGTTGCAGACTCAGTCCGTGGCGTCAGGAGGAGTGGATTCCTGGTGGACTTCAGTGGACAGTGAAAGTCCTTGCTTAAACACATTCCTTCCTTAAGTTGAGAGGTGTGGGCGAGATGGAAGAGATTGGTTTAGAAAGAGAGGAATGAAGTCCTGGGGGGGGTTTGACATAATTTTGGGTTTATATCAGCAGGCAAAATTGGTATTGCGTAATTCTGATATTCTGTGCAAAAAATATACAGATTTATTTTTCCACTTGAGGGAAGTGTGTATGTGATCATAAGAGGGGTTTTCCTCTTTGTGGAACAACAGGTAAAGCAAACTTACACCGCCTGTTTGAGCTGTTCCCTACATGCCTCATTTTGAGATACCAGTCACAGAAGGGGCTATACGAAGAGAAGGCATATTTTTTAAACTGGGGGCCGATTCTAGTAGCAAGTGCCTTTGGGGAACATGACCTGGTTGGCAGTGTTACAGACCTCCTGGTAGCCAGGAGTGGTATTCATTAATTGCCATAACTACCTAGTGTTTAATAGCAGGGAACTGAGAAGTAACTGTTTATTAAACATCCAAAATCCATAAACTGGGTTGTAAAGCAGTGTTAGATATAATTAAATGGTGAGCTGGTAGAAGCTTTAGCCTTTCACATCAGCCGAATCAGCAGGACTCGGAATACGTGGCTTTTCTGGGCTAGTTTGCTCTCTCTTGCCTACCCTGAATGGGAGAGAGGATAGCATTGTTAAAGTGCTTCAAATCACATTGAGCTTCCTGTCTCGGTGATGAGGCATTTGAGATGCAGGATTTTGGGGGTGGCAAGAGCCCCAGGGACTGCAGTCTCTCTGCATCCTTCAGCTTTGAGCCTCGAAATCCTTCAGACTTTGTTTCATATGTGGCTTTTCTGTTGATGCTTTTGTGAATCTGTTTCCTTTAAAAAAATATTTTAAAATTATACGAAGTAGTTAAGTGTTTGTTGTAGAAAAATTAAGAGGTGCAGGTAAAAAGAAAAGAGAGTTAACCCAAAATGTTTTCCCTTAAGAGAGAACAACTATTATATTTGGCATATCTTTCTAGACATTTTTTTTTTGTTTTGAGACAGAGCCTCAAGCTGTCACCCTGGGTAGAGCGCGTGGCATCACAGCTCACAGCAACCTCCAACTCCTGAGCTCAAGGGATTCTCTTGCCTCTGCCTCCCAAGTAGCTGGGACTACAGGTGCCCACCACAACGCCCGGCTATTTTTTTTTTTTTTTTGGTTGGAGCCATCATTGTTTGGCGGGCCTGGGCTGGATCGAACCCTCCAGCTCAGGTGTATGTGGCTCGTGCCTTAGCGGCTTGAGCCATAGGCACTGAGCCTTTTCTAGACATTTTTAAAGCATATATGGTTTATAAATATATGAATATTCTGTTCAGTTTACTTCATTACCTTTATGTCTTCCATCTGCAATCTTCTCTCCTTTAATAATAGAAAAATTCCTGTTTGCAAAAGTATGGAGTGTTAGATACATACTTTAGATATGATGCATGTGAAGGGTTTGAGTAACATAAAATAAAGTCTGGCTTCTCTTTTCCCTTTGGCATTTTCCTATCTCTTTATCAAATGTTTATTTGCATCCCTCCTCTGAAATTCTACTTTAGTGTGTTAAATAAATTAAAACTTTTGGTGATCCCATTTCAAATAATTTCTACCTTATTGTTTGGATGATGGAGCAAAAAGGAAACGTCTTGAGGGGGCTGGGAGATACGGTGTGTGGCACAGCGCTTGGGGGCGGGACACAAGTATAAGAGGGCCTTTATCTAACAAATGCAATCAGTGTAACCTAATCTTTATACCCTCAATGAATCCCAAACAATAAAAAAAATAAAGTCTTGGTGAAAAATGTGATAGAGATGCTGAATTCTTTTTTTTATTTTTTTATATCCTTATCCTGGGAAATGTAGGCAAAATGCCGTAAGGTTACATAATTGAGCCTTGATGAAGGTTTGAATTTGAATATGATTTCAAGCTATACGTACAAGGTTGTACCTTTTATGAGGTTTGTGTTTGGGAGTCTAAGCTCTTGTGAAGCAAAACTATCTTGTTGTCATTCTGCTGATTGCAGGAGAGGACAAGAGACATGAATGTCACCCCGTTGTCCAGGAAACCACACTCTGGCCCTTTCTTTACGTGTGGTTTGGGATTGCTGAGGGGGAGTCTTCAGGTGTAGTTGTTGTGGTAGGAGTTGGACTTACACATTGGGTAGTGTTTTAAAGGACCTTGTCAACACAATTAATGCCCAGAAATGTGCGTGGTCCGTGGGACGCGTTGTGGTTGCTGCTGTTGCTGTCAATCTCACGTGGGAGTTGGGGTGGCACCTTGGAATTTTTAGTTGGATGTTTGCCTGGGATTGTACACATCCAAACGGAGCTTCAGTGACACCATCCTTCTCACTCCATTACAGTGTGCGCATGACTTGAAAATCATTTTAGAAATGTGATGTCAGTGCTTTACCCGTTGCTTCCAAGTTGGGAGTCATAATTTCTGTGTGTTCTGTAGATGTTGGAACCCTGGCCTGTTTTCCTTGTTTTATTAGAGGTTCCAGAGAATTGGATTTTGGTTGTTGTCATGTGAGGGCGGAATACTAGGAATTATATGTGCTAGTTGACTTTGAACCAAGAGAGAAGAATGTGTCTTTGTGGGAAAGAGAAAGTACTTGGTGATAAACATCTAGCCGTTATAAAGGTTCAGTAAAAAGTGACTTATTAAAATGTTTTATTATTCTAGTGACCTACTTTAAGAAGTCATTTGTGGTTTACTGGTAGTGAAATATGTACAGCGTATATTAATAGTGTCCTATGCTGACTATAATCTGCGTTATGTTTAGGTTTGATTGTACGTAACCTAACAGAACAACGCATCCTTACCCATCATTCCGGTCTGTGGCTCACGTGCTCACTGTGGCCTGTGGTGCAGGATGGCTGCTGGAGTACCAGCTGTGTGGTCTAAGTCACAGGCTTGAAGGGGGAGGAAAAGCAGAAACAGGAAAGGGCCAGGGCATGTGGCTGAGTCGGTGCCCATTACTTTTCCAGAAGTCCGGCCTGACACAACTGCCTGTTTTAATTGGCCAGCATGTAGTTGCATGGCCATGGTTAGCTGCATGGGAGTCTGGGTTTGAAATGGAGGCTTTTATGCTGAGTGGCAGAAAGCCTGGCTAATAATCAGGATACCAAGGAGTAAGGTCTGGTGGGGGGAGCAATGAGCACTTTGACCATGGAGTATTTTTTTTGTTGGTTTTTGAGACAGGGTCTCACTCTGTCACCCTCGGTAGAGTGTCACAGTGTCATAGCTCATAGCAATCTCAAACTCTTGGGTGGTCCTCTTGCCTCCAGAGCACCTGGGACTACAGGCACCTGCTGCAATGCCTTGCTACTTTTTCTATTTTTACTTGAGTTGTGGTCTCACTGTTGCACAGGCTGGTCTCAAATTCCTGAGCTCAGTGATCCACCTGCCTTGGCCTCCCAGAATGCTGGGATTACAGACATGAGCCACCGCGCCCGGCCTAACATGGAGTCTTAATGCAGGACGAGCATTGAGAAGAACTGTTACTTCAGTTTTTAGCGGGACATGGCCAAACAAGTTTACCCAGGCCCTGGGACCTGTGGCTCAGACCCCTGGTTTAACTGCCGGTTCATACTACTTCACCACATCATGTCATTAACTGAAGCATCACTCACATCCTCAGACTACTTATAAAAAGCCTCTGGCTATAAAAATGGATTTATGTGTGTCTGCTCCATCAAGTTGGGGGAAACCAGTTACTTGATTGTTAGTAAAGGCATTGGTGAAAGATGGTCTCTTGGTGAAAAGATCGTCCTTTTGTTGGGTAGATGGATTTCAGGATTTTGTGTTATAGGTAGTTTGGCATGAAGGTATTTGGCAGAAGGGCTGTTTAATGGTGGCCATTAAAAATTAAATAAGTAAAAAATGAGATATTTTGAAAAAACGCTGGAAAGTGTAAAGATTTAACCAAAGTGAAGGCAGTCTTATTACTTTTATTTTATTATTAAATAACTTCATTCCTCCTCTGTAGAAAACACAGAGGAAAACATGGTGTGTCTTTTCCCAGTTTTTCTGTGCATTTATACATGTTTGTTTTTACCCCTAGATAGTATCCCAGTAAACATATTACTCGTAGCAGGATTTTGTCCCCGCTCTTACCAGTGTGTTGTCAGCCTGTGCTCCTAATCAGTACGCTGTCACCTGCACTTGCCTGTAGGACGGCCGGGATATTTCACTGTGTCATTTTGGGTGTCCCTTTGATGTAACATTCTGATCATAGGGCCATAGCATCCACATCTTATTAATGTTTGGTTTTTCTCCTGCCTATACCCGCCATAGGTTTTCAGCAACTCATTCTTGGTTTTATAGCAGAAAGGGTAGAGGTGAGTGGTGAACCATATTTGGTTTGGGACTAGCCACGCCCACTTTCCTCTTTTCTGATGTCAGCTTAATGTCTTGAGGTTTTTCCACCTTATGTCCCTCCTCTCTTTCCCCTTATGACAGTCTGGTCTCCCCTCTCCCCCAGGACACACCCCGAGGCTCGCATCCTGCTCACCTTAGCTCTGGGTTGAACCTCAGGGCTGCCCTCACCTCCACTCTCTGCCTATCTACCCCTGGCCCCGCTATGTGTGCTCAACTCAAATGTGCCCGTGTCTCCTTACGGTCATAACTCAGCGTCCGTCCTTGCTGTGGTCACTGCTAAGTAGTCATTTGCTAGCCATGCATTACCTGGAGCATATGGAAGAATATTAGAGTGACAAGGGAGTAGAGCGCTCATCCAGCAGTTGCGAGCTCAGAAGCCTTCCAGCCGGGCTGAGTAAATTTGTGAAGCAGCTGGTGGTGTTTATGGGTCATAACAAACCATAACACTGCACTGCCCTGAAGGCCAAGCTGAGTTGCATTCCCTGGCTGCCTCTTTTCTTGGAGGGCCATGATTTCAGGAGCATCACTTATGTCTCCAAATAGATTTTGTGCTTTTAGCTCCCAGCATAGTCCCAGACGCACAGTAGGGCCTTCAATAAATGTGTAGGTAGAAGGACTGAATGAATATACGAGTGAATCAAGTATCACCTGACTGGTTTACTTACAGGATTTCAAAACATAAACATTCCCCTTTTCTAATCCAAGGAAATCCATTCCCCTTTTCTAATTCCACACACATCACTTGTGTGGAATTTGCTTTTTTAATCCTCAGTAGAATCCCCTGGCCCTTGATCCATCCTGTCTGACTCCAGCAACCTGTTTTGGATGCCCAAGTGTGGTGCTGGATGGCGATGTTGGATTTGTTACCAGCCTTGAACCTTCTGCGGCCTCCTCTCTCTGCACCCCTCTGGTCACAGCACCGGCTTGCTCTCTGGATAATGTCTCCACTGTGGCCACTGCCAGCTGCCAGGAGCTGCTAGAACAGGCCACTGCAGCGTGCTGCCTCCACCCACCCCTGGGCTGTTCGTGCCACCTCAGCGCTTCTTTTGTTCCCACTGGGCTTTGCCCATCACGCTCCTCACAGTGCCTGTCCTGGTTCTGTCGAGTTGTTGCTTGGCTGCTCCTCTTACAGCTGGAGGCCCGTGTAGCAGCCCTTTCCCAGTTCTGTCACCCGTGCTTTGTGCTCTTCTCCAGTCTGCTCTCCAAGTTCACAAGACAGGATGCTGAACTTGTGTTTTCATCAGTGCGAGGATGACAGAGCTTCCATCTTGGCCTCAGGCCATCTGGCTCTGACATGCTAAGCCCTGAAGTGTTCCTGGACCAGATAGCAGCCAAAGCCCCTGCCTGGGTTTCCTGTGTGGGATTTGTCACGGCTGAGGACTTGCGGTTCCCTGTGACCCACTGGATCACCCTCTCCTGCACCCTTGTTCCTGCAAGTGTTTTACCTCCTGGGTGAAGCCGTCAAGGCACAGGCACCCTGGCAGGGGACAACAGAGCGTGAGACTTAATAGAAAAGAATGAGGAGTAGCCATACGAGTATTTTTTTCCTACAGGAGAATAAAATAAGAAACCATAAAACATTCCCATAGCGGATCTGGGAGTCAGTATCAGGTGGAGAACCCGATTTCTGGTCCTCTTTGAATTGTAAATCGATGACTTTTTGTTCATCTTGTGACTGCATCCTCAAATGGGATATTTCCAGTGGTGCCTGGTCCAGGTACTTCTGAATCTCTCACCCTCTTGTTCTCTTCATTGAGATTCTTTGGTACAGATTCCTTCTTACAGAGAGTTGGAGGATGATGGATGCATTTTGAGGATTTTTCCAGGCAAAGGTTCCTAAGTGCTCAAAGAATTGGATTTATTCACTGGTCGCAGGAGGCTATACCGAGGTTAGCTAGCAGCTATCAGGCATGTCCCAGAGATGGCATTCAATTGATGGGAGCATTTTTCATGAATGCAGAGTCATATTCTGCAAGCCAAAATCCACCTATGGGTGAATACAGCTGAAACAAAGCAAACCACCAACCAGGTGAACAGGACTGACTCAGCAGAAGAAACCAGCATGGCCAGAGGTTGCAAGTGCTGTTGTGTCTCTTGGTTCTTTAACTTGACCTGGGAACCTTGGACTTCTGTGGCCATCTCCTGCTCAAAGATGACTTTGTTTTGGGGGCCATTCTGAGTGCTTGGTGTGAGGAATACAACAGTCCACAAAAACAGACACGGGCCCTGCCCTCAAGGAGCTCCCTGTGGGGTCAGAGAGAAGGACCTTGATCAAAATAAAGTCACATAAATGCAAATGCAAGACCGTGGTGAGTGCCATGAGAATGACTGATAGAGAGACGCACCAGGCCAGGGATCCTAGAGGAGGGTTTTCTGAGGAAGTTGTTTCAGGTGTGATGTGAAAGAGGGAAGAGGAGTTGATTAGACTACGGAAAGGGCAGGTGGGGTGTGGGGGTCCCAGGCAGCAAGACGGGCAGGCCCAGATGCCGAGGAGAGCGTGGCCTCCCGGGAGGCAGATGGTGTCCTTGGTGGTCTCTTTGGATTCTTTTACCTCCTCCCTTTGCCATGGTTGGAGTTGAGGATGGCCGAGGCCGCTTCATGGGGAGATTGGTCTCTGTGTGGCCAGCCGTGTGCTTTCATTTTACCAGAGGCTGCTCTGGAGTCCCTTTCCTGTTTGTCCTCCCAGGGGCTCCTCTGCAGCCTGCTCAGTGAGGCAGGAAGTAGCTTGGGAGCCAGGGCAGCATTTAGGCACTCCCGAAGCTTGTGTTGGACTTGGAGCAAAAGACACTGTGCGAAGGGTCCTGGTTGGGAGTTCTGGATTATGAGCTCTTAGCTGCAGACAGTGGCTTTGGTGAGGGGTTGAGTTCAGGGCAGGATGGGCTTCAGAAGGTGTGTGGGCTTTGATTTCTAGAAAAATATTTAGCTTCTTTCCCTTGGCCTGTTTTCTCTGATTTATGCCACTATTGCCTTGCAGGTTTAATAATTTTATTGTCTTCCTTTCTCTGCAACCCTCCCCAAGCAGACCTGGTAGTCACTAAATAGTGACCAGCTTTTGCGGTGCTTTGTGGTGCTGTTATTGCCCAGGGTTGAGGTCTGTGCTTCCCCATCTATAAGGAGACAAGAGTCTGCCCGTCTCTCCTTTCCTCCACGTCTCTTGGCAACATTTCTATTCTTGAACCTGGTGCTTCAGTTCATTCCTATGAAGTAGCTCAGGGTCTCTTATGGAGAGGACACAAAGCAATGATGTGAGTCGTCTGGCTGAGTCAGGAGAAAAACAGAGCTCCTCCCCAGGTCCAGGGAGCCCAGATCTTTACTGTGGAGTCCTCCTCACTGCTCCTGACAGCCTGTTGTAGAGCCAGCTACACTTCGTTCCTCTTACCGAGTAAGGATTGTTAGTATACAGTCTGAACCCCTGGGATCTGTGCAAAATGTGTGCATGTTCATTTTGGGGGTGGAGGGGAAGGGACATATCTTTCATTAATCCAGGGCTCAGTGAAGGTTGAACTGAAACTGGGCATCTGTCTAAGAGGCATTCCAGTGCAGTGGAAAGAACGTGGGCCCCAGGGCCATCCTTGACACTGACGGCCTAGGTGACCTTGGGCACATCT